>JAMKCH010000204.1:0-60878 GCA_023653785.1 Ophioderma brevispina | reverse complement strand
CTGACCAAGAAACCAGGGAAGCTCTAAAAATCTCATTATTTCATGGGGACTAAGTCATGACATTCCTTCACAAATCTTTTTTGGGACCAAAACATTTAGAAAGCTTTCGAGTTTTCTGTTATTACACAGATAACTCTTCTACTCAGGATGGCCTTCCTCTATTCCCAAATGACAAGAGTACTTTGTCCATTGCCATGAGGAGTCCAAAGGGAACCACCAAGTGACTCTAAGTAGACTAAACACCGGCTGATGCATCAAGCAGGTTGGAGACCAATACAAATTGTACATATCGATTCCATGGCAGTTGTTCAAGCTATCACGAAGGTCCATCAATGGTATGCTGCTCTTATTTTGCCACAACTACCCTTTGTTCGAAGTATCCGAAGATCGCATCCGCGGTTGATAAAGGTTGTGTTATCTTGACCCCCTGTACCATTAAATGACAACTCACTGAAGCTCAGGTATGTGGCAAAAGGTCTAGATGGCATTGACCCGGACAAGTTTAACATTCAGAGATCGTAATAGCAAACTCCTCCTCCTCCTCGTCCACATTCATTATCGGTCAGTCCGTAGACGGAACGTCGGAAGCAGCGGAGACAAAATTTGGACCAGGTTGCCGGCATACCGTCATGAGTTGATGGATTTCATGCATCAGTCCAATATTTTAGTAATGACCATCAGGATAACTAAGTTTCCTCCTGGCCATGGGCTAGGTTCTTCCTCCAGGTGGTGTCCAGAAAATCAGGTGAGAGAATGAGAGAGGTGGTCAGTTGTTCGCATGCAGTACTGCAACATGAGGCGTCTTTTTTAATGGTTTCCAAATAGGAGTGATCTCTCATATACCTCATTGTTGGAAATTGGGAGCTCCGATGATGTTAATACTCTTTAGAAGTTGTGTATAACAGCCATTGATTCCTGTCATCAAGCTTGGGTAATGCGTCCAAGTCTAGCACCATAGTTGAGGTATACTCTCTACAAATGCCCTACAACTTAAGTAGGTAGTTCTATCCAGTTCGGATTATAAGATCCTCTCAGATTGTTACATGCAGACCATGCTTGAAGTTTCTTAATTTGAAATCATGGAAAGAGTCCGGTATAGAAGAACCAAAGTATTGAATTCCGAGATGGTTTTCAAGTTTGGTGACCTCAAGGGTATGGATGTTAGATGTCAAGGAATATTCCAAGCAAGCGCCTCTTGGTTTTACCCGCGTTGAGGTGCAGACAAACACAGTTGGATGCCCTATCTACTACCACTGAAAACCCTGCTGTTTCACAATGAAACAAAGTCTCAACAGACAGATTACTTGGGGGATTAGGAAGCCTATACTCCTGAATATGAAGATAGCAGCAAGAGCTTAGTTGGTATTCTCAACGGTATTCCAACAAAACAGGTGTGTATGACTCATTATTAGAGAGCATCACACGAGGAGCAGACTCTTGCATCCCAATGCGTTACTTGATGTGTCAAAGACTGACGGAGACATCAGGGATATAGATGTATTCGCCACCAGGACACGGTTGTCTCATTTACCTTGGATTTGTGTTTTCAAACAATTGCAACAGCCTCTGGCGAGCTTACTTCGTACTGGAAAAGAAAAGCGGAAAAAAGGCACAATGACATACGTGCAAGGTGTGCAGCAGTTGCAAGCAAAAAAAAATACAGGTCGACTGGTCGTATGATTGTAGTGGTACTGATTTTTGGGGGAGGAAAATTTGTGGACATATCTAGAGTAGGTGGATAAAAGCCTTAGATTCAAGCGCGTGATGCAATATGTTGGTTGTACAGGCTGTCCCAAAAAAATGTTAACCTCGGAACACAGGCATTTTGTAAATAACTTAAAGTACGCATGGATCTATGATTGGTATGCCCTTACAGCTAACTACGTAAGCTTTTATTTGCCGTTTATTTCACTTCAATGCGAATGAGAACAAAAAGATATGCTTCGTCAAAATGGAGGGTACAATTTCGGATTGGACGTCCGATTTGCAGTGGTTACATTGGTAAGATTGTGTGAAAATGATTTGTCGGCATACTCAAAATTGGGTTATTGATGTGTTATTGATTGGTAAGTGAACCTATTGAAGGATATGACAATCCATTTTTAACTTCATTAGTGTCATTAAAGTGTCTCTTGTCTTGATGATCAGCAATACTTGTATTTTTCAAATATTAATTCAGTCAGTTCATTCATTAGCAGCGCCGAGTCGCTGGCCCTATCCGGGGGCCCTATCAAATCGCTGAAATTACCCACAATGGTTAAACCAAACCAAATTAAACCAAGCAATCAGAAACTTCCTTATTGGATTCCAAGAAAATCTTGATTGGCAGAATAAACAACAAAAACACGAACAGTAAAACAAAAAGAAGGAGAAGAAACTTCCGATAATAAACCTACATAGACTAATGAAGTAGGCAGAATTGGAATAAAGACACTTGTAGTGGCAGGCCATACAGATCCACGGACCAGAATAGCAAGAACTCAAGCCCACATTTCTCTTTTAGAAGAAGAAGCAGTTGTGGTAGATCAACGAGGAAGTTGGTAAAACAAGGTTGCAGACAGAATCTCGAGGTCTTTCTTAATAGAAAAACTGCAAAAAATATATTGGTCTTTTTAAGTGGAAAGAAGATGCGCTATGAAGCCATGTGTATTCATGTTGCATCAAGCATTCCAAGGTTCTAAGGCAGAAATGGACCAAGTTGCCTTTGCCCTCTCATACTTGATGAAGCCATATTTTTTTGTTTTACGTATCGGAGCGGCATGACTAAAGGGAATATTAAAGCTTATTTTATTGGCTTAAAGTTAATACCAAACAAAGACCCTTTGCGCACTTTCTTTTTCTCAGAATATCGTCGTTCAGAGTTTAACATTTTTTGGGGACAGCCGTATGTCAAGAACAGCAAATGCAGCACATTTTCCAAGAACAGCGCTCTGTGTAAATGCAGTGATTGTGGTAACACAATTGATTACAAATGGTCACAAGTCCAGAAGGCGATCTTGCTAGGTATGCGGTAACCCCATATAGTCATGTCATGTAAGCCTCTAATTATTTGAACAACCTTATTTTTTATTTTATTTTTTGACAGGAAAACATTGTAATAGGGGCCAAGTCGTGGGAAGTCAAAAAACAATCTATGAATTTTAGTCGAGGTTTGCATGAGAAATGTTTTTGAAGTCTCTAAAAAAGGGGAATAAATTAAATCGTAAAGTCTTTGCTTACACAAAGAATATTATTAATGCGTGAGACACCTCAATAACAATTATTATAGTGAAAAGATCTCATGTACTGAAAAAGGAAATCCAAGATCAAAGTCAGGATTTCATCGAGTATAGTGTTATAGTAGAATCTCTAATTAAAAAGGATATTTGGGTTTACAGTCTTTGACCATTAATTTTATCAAAACATACGAATTGTCTAGTGGCGCCATTTTGAAATCTTCCATGGTGGCTGAATTTGCTCATTGAAGTAAAAGGCATGCAGTGATTTGGAATCACCATAGTACATGCAATTCTACCAATTTTAGCTGCTATAATTATTACTGGCATGCTGAGATTTTAAAAACAAGGGTATTAAAACACCAACCGGTTTAACCACAACCGGTTTAACTCCACCAAAGTATGGTCGCAGTCAGAGAACCTCTAGAGTAATGGAGTGTTAGTGTCCAAATACCTAAACAAGGAAGAAAAACCACAGTTCAAAGGAACTTTTCCAAGTCACCTTCACAAGAAGATTACAATGGAGTGCTCACCATAAAGAGGTGAAATAAGGCTCAGGAGGGATGACAGGGCTGGTGATTAGCCTGATAACTCTCAGATTGGCGGCCATTGAAGACCAAGATGGCGGCAAACCTAAATTGATACAGTTAAGCCAGTGCTGTATGGAACCCTAGTATCACAAAAACATGGGTAGTCCAACCAGTTTACTCTTCTACAATGCTCACACGCCAAGATACAGGGACATAACTTAAATTTAAAATGGCGGCCATTTTGAAATTCAAGAGAAAGCGAAACTAAATCAAGTGACAAGTAAGCCAGTGCTGTTAATGAAATCCCTGGTATCACAAACATGGGTATGTGCCCACCAGGTTTGCCTTATACAATGCTCAACACGCCAAGATATAGGACATAACAGAATTTAACTGACATTATTTTTTTAGGATACGAAGTTCTCTCAAATTGCACAGGATCGATTGTAGATCATCTTACCAAGAACGTTCCGAAGTTTATTTGACCAACAAGTACAAAAGAAAAAAACAGCAAACTTGTTTGAACTGGCCTGACTATCGTAATTGTCACAATAGAAACCCGTGCTTTGACTTTCTGTCGTGACGACAGAAAGTATAAATCATCATAGTATTACATAAAGAGGCGTATTCGGCTTATTCAATTCTAATACATGGAAGATTCCAATATGCAAAAAACCTGGGTTGGAAAGAAATTGGCGGGCGCTTCTTTCTGGACATTATCCTCATGTCTCTTTAAAATGGCGGCCATTTTGAATTCAAGATGGCAGCCAAACCACATCAGTTACATTAAGACGATGCTGTCAATGGAACCCCTGGTATCACAAACATGGGTAATGCCACCGTTTTTAGCACTGTATGTACATTGGCAGGTTCAAATTCAAAATATCACAAAATTAAAAATGGCGGCCATTTTACAATTCAAAATGGTGACTGAAGGCGTGGTTAAATCAGCACCATAACATTACAAAGTGAGCCAATAAAATCAATTTTGGCCAAAAAGTCCCAAGCCTTGGGAAGACAAAAGTGATGTTGAGGGGGTGGAGAGGGAAGTGGATATAAGGGAGGACCCATGTGCCGTGTCTGGGAAGAGGGTAAAGCAAACTCAGTGTGGTGAGAGAAATGTGGGCAAGAGATCCATGGAAGATGCACAAAGATGAAGAGAGTGACCCTAGGTTTGCAAGAGATTTTTGTTTAGTGTGGGAGATGGAGAAGGGTGCTGAGAGATGGTGGAACAGGAGAAAAAGTGGTGTGATGCGGGGAATCAGTGAGGAATCAAAGTAACTGGGGGGGGGGGGGGGCGCCGGATTACGTGGGGTGTGGGACAGATGCGAGGTGGCTGTGACGGCGAGTGGAGTGAGGTATGGCTGGGTGAAGTTTAGGGAATGTGGGGAGTTGTTGCAAGGGGAAAAGATATCCTTTGAAGATGAAAGGTATGGTGTATGAGAGTTGTGTGAGATCGTTGATGCTGTATGGAAGGCGAGACATAACATGTAGTGTATGAGCGAACATGAGATGGGGATTCTGAGAGGATAGAGACTAATAAAGAAACTAAATAAAGAGGACAAGCGGTCGAAGAATGGAGAGACAGTCAACATCGACGTCTCCTTCACGAGCTATAAGCGCCGCCAGTCCTTTTATAGAGAGGTTACAACCCCGATCTAGCTATTATTAGCAAAACTCTCTAACCTGTGTAGCAAGATTGTCTGGATCCTGTTCCACAAATTCAACATCGACCAATCGGTAACCAAGTCAACGCCTGCAGTAAGGACCAACAAAAGTGCATTTTAAGCGGTCGCTTTACAACCTAGGAAAGTAGACTGGCAAGGATTCACTGACGACCTGGACCAGAACGTGAAAAAGAGATTGCTCCAAAACCCATAACTATGACAAATTCCCAATAGTGAACAAGACTGCCCGGTGATTATACCCAGAGTTGTAGGACGGAATATTACCAGGCCTTCCAAGGAATGTGCTCAGTGGAATCTCAAGAGTATAATTACCATGTTTGAAAATGATCCTTTCTCAGCTAAAACCACTGTTAAAGGTGAGGAAGTGTCGGAGAGGATCTCCAGGAACAAGATCAAAACCTGGCATACTTTAAATTGAATCCACCGATATGAACCCTAACAGCAAGCAAAGCCATGGGTTTCTACCATCCGAAAGCTTCGAGCGGATCCAACAGAAATCCACAGCAGCCAAATGTTAAACCAACTCAAGTTGCCCCCAACTGCTTTTAAATGGCAAGAAGCCTCAGAGATCAAAACTGCCCATAAGAGGTTAGGTGGCGAACATGGTTTCACCCGCCTTTTCAACATGGAGGAATGGGAAGCGGCATGCTAAACTTCAACAGGAAAAGCAGTAGGCCTTGATAACATCGCAACTGATTAGCTGAAAAACTTCGGCCCAGTAGCAAAGGAAGGGTTCTTGAGCTCTATAATTGGTGCCTTATTTCCCCATAGGTTCCAAGAAAGCACATATTATGGCATTCCTAAAGCCTGGGTAGATCCATCAATCCCAAGAGTAAGGACCAATATCATCCCTCAGCCCTACCTACAAGCTCTTTGAACGTCTCCCGCTCCTGTATCGACACTGTGATGACGAACACCTCATACCAGAAACAAGCAGGGTTTCGGCCAGGCAAATCAAACAACTAGCAGTACTCAACCTAAACCAAACACATGAGGATGGTTTGAGAAGGATTGGTAACCGGAGTTGTGTTCGGTGATCTATCAGCAGCTGACGACCACTGTTAATCACAGATGCGTACTCCATAGATTGGAACTCACCAAGGATATGCGCTTGACTGAGCTAATCAAGGGATTGCTTTCAAACAGGATGTTTTTTTCACTAGAGCGAAGAAGAGCCGATGGCGTAAGCTTAAGAATGGTCTACCACAAGGGAGCGTGCTTGTACCTCTCCTGTTCAACAATCTATGCCAATGACAACCTTGGAGTGCAGGAACATGTAGTTTTATTATGATGACGATCTGGAATAGTCACAAGATGCAGACTTCACAGTTGTTGAAAGACTCTCCAAAGCTTGGGATGAACTACTCCTTATATGAGGAAAACCACCTAGTGCAAATCCATCCAAGGGCCAAAGGGGGTGGCTTTCAATCTACGCACTGTGAAGCCAAAACTTCAAGTTCATGTAACCTGGTCTGGACACCACTGGAGCACTGTGACAAACCGGTCTACCTAGGATTTACTTGGCGACCGCACTCTATCCTTATAAGACAAATATCAAGAAGACGAAAAGTAAAGTATGTTCACGCAATAATATCTTGAAACAAATCACTGGCACAAGATGGGGTGATCGCCAACATTGCCCTGTATGGAAAGATCCACCCATGCCAAAAGCTTGATTCAGCATTAAATGCCTCCTGCCGGATTCCCGGGGATGTCTTGTCAACACACGGAGAACTTATACATCCTAGGCCTAGCAGGAATTGCTCCACCAGACATCCCGTCGTAGTGTAGCGAGCATGACAAGAGCGTAGCGCCAAGTATCTAATGTGAAAGCACCCTATGTCTGGACAGAGACCTGCTGCCAACCGCCTTAAATCCAAGAGAAAGTTCTTAACAAAGTCCAAACTTGAATCAGGGTAATAGGAGTATAAGAGAGTCGCAGTGTGGAAAGAAAGACTTGCTATAACCAAGAACATCTATTGGTATTGAACCTGGTAAGCATATTCCACCTGGAGCTGAAGCCTCATGGGATGAATGGCGATTGACTCAACAGATTGAGAATTAGAACTGGGCCGATCTAAAGTTCCTTGAAAGAAGTGGGGCTACTTGGAAGCAGATAAAGATCCTAGCTGTGGTTGTGGACAGCACACAGGACAATGGAACATCTGTGTCTGCCCAAGTTCGAGGCAAACCAATACACAAAAAGGACATTCGGAATTCAGGAAGTAGCCAGACGTGTGTACCCCATATCTGACCGGATCTATTTGAGAACCAATGGTGGGACCACGCTAAGAAGACGAAGAGAGAGAGCAAAGATGAGAGCGATGTGTTGTGGAAGTTGATGGATAGATGCAGACTGATGATTTGATGCAAATGTTGGGTTGGAAGAAGCGGTGGGCCGTTTTGGCGAAGGCGAATAGGTAACGTTGGTATGGGCCAGTGCTGAGGATAGTGGGTTATAAACGAGAATCCCATTCTAGAAGTTTGGGGAAGGAAGGTTTGAAGATGGTTTGCTATAGTTTGAAGGGTCGGATACAGAATTTTTGGGTCCAACATCTGGGAAATGTGGGGCAATTGTAAAATAAGGGGGTTAAAATGTAGCCATAGATATTCCCTGCTATCTGACTAAAATGTCTCTATTGATTTAGGCATGGAATTTTAATTTCCACACACTGACGATGCCCCTCATTAATTGCATATTACCTTCGAAAAGTAATAGAGGTGACATGATGGGCTGAATCTACTAAATACATACCCCAAACTGATTTTATTTGCTATGTCCTTGAAGATTACGAGCAAAAGGATTTTCTGTGGCACTAGGTTGTTTTATTCTTATTGGCTTCCCTGACCTTCAAGCAAAATAGATTACATTAGCAATTTCATGCCTCTACGGGTGGAAGATGATGAAATAATAGGAAAGATTAATTTCAAATGTCGATAAATGGGGGGGGCCACTTCTGCAGGAAGAATTTATGTAATTAAAATCCGCACCCTCGAAAATCCATAGCTATACAGACCAATTTCCTCAATAATCTGAAGTAGACCATGAGCGTGAATAGCCCCCGTGCACCCCCAGATCCTCCGCGAGTTGTAATCATTTTGTTCAGGGAGACCGTCTGAACGAATTTTACATGTTAACATCGAAAACCGTTGGGATATACTCCAGTTTCCACCGTAATACTTTTTGCCTAATCATTGGTCCCTGAGACTCGTTTAGAGGCAAAATCTGGTTGTCTATACCCATGTTATAGGGGTCAAGGAATTCAATGCGACCATTCATAACAATGCTGGACCATTCAAGGGTTGGAAACGGGTTGGCGTAGCGTGTCGTCACTCGCCTTTAACCAATGAGGTCCCGGGTTCGATCCCCGGCAGGGACTCGTTTCGATGTGATGTATGTGAATTTGGTTTCTCGATCACATACTCGTTCCGCAGGTTTTTCTGGGTACTCTGGTTTCGACTGCTTCTTAAAATCGAGCTTCTTGGCATAATCTGTTCGGTATTATGATTTCTCTGATATGCCGAGCGCCTTTCATGGCAGTCGCACAGTGCCTTGATCACGTTTAAGGCGATAGTGCGCGTTAAAAATACCATTATTATGATTATTATTCAGTTATGCCAGCGTCATTGAATTTCAAATGGCCGCCAACCGTAAATACTTTGCCTATATCTGGTCCTGAGACTCGTAGAGGAAACATTCTGGGTCTACACCCTGTTTTTAGGTCAAGGAATCAATGACACCATGTTAACCAATGCTGGACCATTCAGTAGCGGCCCAGCCATCTTGAATTCAAAAATGGCCACCAAAAAATTCTTCTCAATATACGCCCTCTGAGAGGGGTAGAAGGCCTGATCTTGTGCCCTATACCCTGTTTTACAAGGTCAAGGAATCAAAAGATCAAATGTAACTTTGCTGGGTTCTTGTTGTGGCAGCATTGGTTGTTTGTTGAATTAATTCCCCCATTTGAAGATAGAGGGCCAAACTATCAGAAATGGCCACCCCTCAACGTTGATATTGGGACTAAGTGTGTTGGATAAATCGCCATCACGATCACCACTTTTCCATTTTTCCCCGAAAATTAAGTTGTCACAAAACTACGGGATGTCACTTTGAAATCGGTCTTGAAAGACTATTTTTAATAGAAGTAACATCAGAGTGTTTTACACAAGATATATCAAAGCTTAATACCATATGAGTCTACGAAGAAAAAAGATGACGTTAAAAAAGACATACAAAGTGAAAATAACATGGATAATTCTGTTTCACACTAAAAGCCCGGGTTTGGAAACGCGGGCATTGCGAGTCCTTTCACTTATGTCAAAGGTCCTACGGAAAATGGATTCCTGATATATACTTCATTACATAAATTTGAGCTTATTAGTTGGGTTTGAACGGCTCTCACGTTGATATGAAATAGTTTCACTATTTGATGAAGAGTGTGAAAGGTACTATTTACGTCCCTAAATAGCACATCCAAGCACCGTAAATAGTACCTCAAAGCCATAAATTCGTAGATGGCTTGTGAATTCCGCTGCGCTGCAACGCAGCGATTTAGGTACGATTATGGGTTAAGTAGTATATTGAGGTTCTAAACCTCGCTTTTGTCTAAAGGCGACCTTGCATTGAGAATGAAGACAGAAAATTATGAAATTTTATTAATAAAGTATATACAACAAAATGTATTTACTGCCTTTATTCGAGCCTTTGGCTAAAACCTATGTCTCAAGCAGGGAAAGGAGCCGCTTTCGATACTTGAGTTGGGATTTAGAGGTTGCCAGGGTCCTGTGGAGCTTATGGAAATCCCTAAATCGGCAGTAAGCCTGAATTGATCCTCCAAAACGCTGATGGAATTCATTCCATTTTACAATAGGCAAGAACACAGAAGACATCATTTTTAACGCAATTTGTTTCTGCGAACTTTTAGTTCGTTAGAAGAAAATTTGAGAATTAGAAAATTGGAGAAAAAATGCATTGAAAATTCAATTTTCGCGCCATTTCAAAAAAATCCTAGAATGCCTGAGAACGTTATTTATTCTAATTTAGTCTCATTCTCAATGTATGGGGGGTCCTACCCGCCGATTGACTCCACGAGGTCCAGCGCACGAACGTATACAATCGCACACGAGACAACGGCAGCTCATGCAACACAACTATACCCGACCGTATGACAGGATCTGGACTCATATCGCACAACATTTTGCTCAATTTGCTTCCAAGACTGATTTGTCATAGTTGATCGCAGGTTTTCGTGAAGTAACGTATAAGATTCGTTTTATTTGTAGGGTGTGCCTTGCCTTTAAACACTATAGAATCTATATACATGTTTAATGGGCATTTATATAGCGTGCTAATTTTCCGAGGGATGCCAAAATATAATAATAATAATAATAAATTTATTTGATACTTGCAAAATACAGAAACATACATATGATAAATATTAAGACATACAAATTGACAACGCAAAAGCAGTAATCTGGATAAGAGAATGGGTTGTATTAAAAACCCGATCACAAAGGTGCTCTCTTATATCCAAAGAGAAACAAAGTTAAAGTGACATGCACACAAAGCAAGATTGATTAATAGGAAACCAAAAGAATAGGCAAGGCAAAGTATGCCAATGAAAAACAAAAATCAGTCAATGTTACCTGATTGGAAGAGCAAACAATTAACCTGTCTATAGCAAAGTGGTTTCCCAACTGGACATAAAAATTTACAAAAACACTACATTTTTAACAATATTTATTAAGTAAATTAAAAGTGTGATTTCCAGCCTGCTTTAAAGTTATAAAGATATGACAGCAAGAAATCAGATGGGATTCATTCCAAGACGTGGAGTGAAAATAAACCTAGAATTGAAGAAAGAGGGGAAGTCCTTGCAGATTGGGGCAAAGACTCTATTACTCTGCAACATGCTATGTTGAATCAAAGAATAAAAGAAGTAGGGGTCAAATCATGTAAGATCTTACAACCAGAACAAGCTTTGGATTTTGAAAGCATCTCCGACTGACTAGATTCAATCAAGAAGTTGCTATAGTAAGGGTGGACGAGCATCAGCCTTGTGATGGCATAGAATAAAGTCTTGTAATTTCTGTTGACTTCTCTAAACTATCAACTGATTCCTTTGATGAGGTGCCCAAACACATGCACAGTAAAATTAATCTGGGGCAAGATTGCGAGCTGTGTGCGGGTCCTCATTGCATTAGAAGACATATTTCTTGTGCATATGATGATGAGCCAGACAGTTTGAACCTTACATTGAAATTGCAGCTATATGAGAGTCAAGGGAAGATTCCTACTGAAAGTAACACCAAGTAATTTGAAATTGTAAATTCAGCAAGTATACTCTCACACATAATGTAAAGATCACCATTAATCAGAGACTTAGTCTAGTATGTGCATCCCGAGCACTTAGAAGATTGAGAAAAATAAAGTCGACCTTCACCCATGGTCTTCAGGGGATGGCTGCCAAGAAATCCCATTTCAGACGTCGCCATGGTTTAACATTAAAAGCGAATTTGAACAAAAAAATTCTGAATTTTTTCTATGTTGTCAAGAAATATATTTTAGCTTATTTTATATTCCAAAACCGTTGGAGCTGGAAGAATAAACTCCACTGAAGGATTCATTTGATTTTTTGTATTATAACGAAACGAGGACGAGGTCATATGTGGATCGGGAACATTCCATGACCCACACACACAAGCACCCAAATTGTTTTTAAAATAATTAATTAACTTTCATTCTTTTGACAGTTTTGGTGAGTTACTATAATGAACGAGGCGTGGCCGCCACCGCCTGGTCTCTCGGCTGATAGTTTAAATCAGAGCCTCTTATGACAGTAATATATTTGTATATGTGGTAAATTCAATTTAGGACACCGTAACGGCATAACAATCAAATCGGAGAGTACCATGATTAAGTAATATACCATCTATTCTGAGAATTAAAAGGACTCCTGGATAGGAAAGGACGACCTCTTATTAAGTTCCTGAAAAACGTTTTTCGCATAAGTAAGCGATTGCTCAACTTACCTTTGTGTTTCAAAAGGAATCATTTTACATAAAGTCCCCAAAATTTGATTAATGTAAAAATTATAATACAGACTTCAATGGGTGATGAAGTTTCCATATATGTGTTGGGGGGAGGGAGACCTATTTTCGATGTTTGTTTTCGGTGGTGTGGGGCATGACATAATCATCAGTCTTTTTGCCTGTCCAATGTTGGACGAAAAGCCTCAACATGTTCCAGGCTGGATTTCGGCCTACCCTTCCACGCGTCCTAGTGCGGGTTTGGAAGGGACTATGCGTTGGTACCTAGTGATGAGTGCAGGTAAAAGACCCGGGATGGTCCCCTACTCTTTTCGATGGGGGTCTTCTTTGCTATTACTTTTAGTGTTCAGGGAATGACTCCACTGATACATTTTTATCTGGGTTACCCAAACTCGTTGTCTAACATGACTTCCGAACCATGAGGCCGCCGCGGCACCCATTGCATAACCTGCATATTTTTACGCAATGGGTGGGAGCGATGGGGTGAATGAAATTCCATAAGCACACTGTGCGCAATTATGCAATTCCGACCTTAATTTCCCGACCTTATCATTACCCGTATGGAACTTATTTGAGATACCAAAGATAACAGACTCTTGCGGGGCTTGAACCAGGGCCGCTCGATTGATCTTACACTCTGCCGACGGTTCAGCCGATTAGACGCTCGGCCACCTCGCTCTCTTGTGCATGAACATAAACGGAATTGTCAAAACCATCACTTCTAGTACCCCACACCAACAACATTAAAGTTAACCTGCTTATGTATATAATATAATAGTGTTGTCAATTCAAATGACTTGTTTGGGCCATGCTTTATCATTCAGATGAGGCCATGTGTTCTTCAGATCTGCTTGGTGAGACGGACTGTTACCACATCGCTAACCTCCTTTTTTCGAAAAAAAAACCCACTACCAACATGACGATCACACAAAAAAAGGAGGGGGGCCCGGCTGTAGCGTCATCGGTGGTAGCGTTATTTTTCTTGTTACGTTGTATGGGCAAAAAATTCCCCCTGAAAACAAGGAAGGGGGTCCCCCGCTCCATGATTTGAGAAGTGCAATAAAATGCACTTAGGACGTTAAGGGACGTTGATAACGTTATCTGGTTATTGAATTTAGGATCCGTGATGAGATTGCAGCATTTCGGAAGGGAAATGTTGGTGACATATAAGTGAAACTGGCAGCAAAAAGGAATCTGATCAGGCACCACACTGGCTATCCAAAACAATCGTTGAAAGATGAAGATTTACTTCCACAGCTTGGATCCAGGGGAAGTTATACTTAACCAAGCCATGTTGTTTCCATCAGATTATTCTCAGTACTTTAAAAATATTTTGAACTTGAGATTTTGTTGCAGAGACACCAGTAGTTTTTCAAAGACAATACTTTTGCCTTTTGCTAAGCCGTGTTGCCGCAAAAATATATAATATATAAATATCAGTATATATATATATATATATATATCATTCTAAATATATATACTATCTATAAATTAGATCTATATAGATCTATATATATTATATAGTATATATAGTATATATAGTAAGTATTCTTGAAACTACTTGGGGTATTCGGGGTCGCAAATAGGTGTCGAACTAAGCCAATTCCATGGAGTCAAAATCCGTAGTCTCAATCAGTGTCTGGGTCGTTGGGAAAGTTTTGTGTATTACCCTACTGTATAGATTGCAGCAGTGTTCCGCCTTTTCCCTTTCCTTCATTGCTAGTTCACCATAGAAACCCGTTACAACGTATTCAAATAATTACGAAGGTCAGTCAATAACATATATAGATCAAGAAAATGAGTGCAGGACACAAATTATTTTTACAATACGGAGATTTATATGCTATTTTTATTAATCAATACTAGCAACACAACACAATTATAGATACCAATGTTTTTCAAAATGGGAAAGGAGTCCATTTGTAACTTGAAATTATTTTTCTGTGTGTTTATAACGAATGTTTATGTGCCTGCAAATTACAGTATCAATTTGAGATGTTTATCACAATTTTTTCAAGTGAAAAAATGTAAAAAACTTAAAAAAAGCAAAAAATAAAAAAAATAATAAAATTTATTGTTTATACTCAACTAAGACAAGCTTTTCGCAATTAGGCACTGAATGCGATACCCAATATCCCATGTAGTAGGGTATCATAGGACTATTTAATGGAATCCTACTCAAGATACACTTAAAGGTTGAAAGTGTTTTCGGTGACAATTCTAGGGTGCTGATTCCGAATTTGCACCATGCAAAATTGTCAGGTTGGTGGAAAGTGGAGTTTAAAGGAATTCCCCGATTTTCCATATTTTTTAAATATAGCATTAATGAAACCATGCCAGATCCCACAGTAATTTGACTAAGACTAAAGTTTAAGAAATGTTTTCAAGGTCAATTTAAGGGGGCTGATTTCAAAAAACCACCATATACAAAATCACCACATTGGTGGAAAAGTGGATTTTAAAGTGGAATTACCCGATTGTCCTTATTTTTTAATATAGCGTTATCAAACCATGGCCCAAGATCCACTTATTTGATTAAATGGTTTAAGAAGGAGTGTTTAGGTCAATTTGAGGGTGTAATTTCAGTAATACTATACAAATCACCACATTGGGTGAAAGTGATTTTTAAAGGGGAATTGCTCGATTTGCCTTATTTTTTTTTTTCAATGTAGCAAGGTACACTAAAAGTTTTAAGAAGTATTTTAGTTTAGGTCATTTATAGGTGTTGATTCAAAGACACCAACAAAATCCACCACATTGGTGGAATGTGGGATTTTAAAGGTGGGGGACCGATCGACAACCTCGTTCTCCCCTTTACTCATCAAAATAAATTTAGGTATCATAGTTTCTCATTACCAAATGAAATTTAGGCCCAAAATGTTTTCTGTATGAAACAAAACGTCTCACAAGCTTGTGGTACTCATTTATTTACACACACTGTTGTGGGCCAATTTAGTACACATTTTTGCTTTTGTACTTATCCCAACTGTGGGCCAATTAAACTCCCAAATTGTTAATTCAAATGTTTTTGGTGATATGCTCCCCTGTGAAGGTTAAAACATGAAAATCACTTAACGGGTAATACGATTTTGGGGTTTAAATATTTGTAGATTCAAGATTCAATTTATTCAGCATTTAACATATCGTACTTGAACAAGAATAATACAGTATATTAAATAATAATAAATAAAGTATCAATTGAAAACTGTGCTACAATGAAACAGGTGAGGGATATATGATAATGCTAGGACAGTAATGGACAACCCTATTAGGGCTTATATTATTGCTGGCCCTGTACACCATACAAGTAAAAAATACTCAATATTACCAATAATGACACAAAGTATAGGGGAGATATAAATATTACATAGGTAAATTTATACATTAAAAAGAAACAAACAAAAAAACAACAATATTCTCAATGCTAAACCAACACTTAACTGTAATACAGGATAGGGGAGAATTGGACAGGACAGGCTTTTCACACATGTCTTGCGGAGGTAGGTAATGCTTCGCATAATGAGGAAGCAAGGTAGAGAGGAGAGGTGAAGAATAATGTTAAGGAGTAGAGAAATAAAAATGATGAATAATTTAAAGTGGAGGAGAGGAGAAGAACACAAAATGGAATCCTTGGGAGTAATTATAAGAAAGTTAATGGTTGATGAAAATGTTTTTTTCAGTTGTGCTTTTAAAAGTATTTTGTTTGTAATTGTTGTGATGGATTCTGGAAGATCATCCAAAGTTTTGGCCGCCGTGATACTGAATAAAGTGCTTTTCAGAGGAAGATTTTGGAGGGCGAAGTGAAGTGTCGGCTTGTTGGTGTTATAGCTGGGGATTTGTCTGTTTGTGGTAAAGTCATTGCTGAAGTTTATGTGATAGTCAAACATGAAGAGCGCGTGTTGATTGAAGTTGGTTAAGGTGCTCTAATGTAAGTGTTTTCAGTGAGTTGCAATATGGCAAAGTGGGAGTATAGGGGGTGAGTGGTGATAGGCGAATGGGCCCATGTCTGTGTGATGTTTAGTTTGGTGAGTCGTGAAGGATAGTGTGGAGGCCCAGATGATATTGCAGAAGAAGTCATTATGGGAGAACATGTGTTGTAAAGTTGATTTAGAAGGTGTTAGTATGGAAGGGTGGGTTAACTCGTAGATTTTGTACCAATTGCGATGAGCGCTTTGGTAGTGACAGCGTTGATGTGTCTTTCCATGTTAGTTTATCGTAGATTGTGATGCCAAGAAATTTGGTTGAATGTACCTGGGAGATTGTCTGGTGATCTATTGTTAATGTTGATTGTGATTGGTGTTGGTGTAGAGAACAGCATGTTAGGTGTTTGGAAAATTGAGAGAAAGTTTGATAGCCCGAAACCAGTCAGGGATTTTTGCGAGTTCGTGATTCATGCCGTTAAAAAGCGCGCATAATGTTAGGGTTTGAGAGAACAATGTTTGTGTATCGGCAAATAGATTAGTTTTAGTGTGTAGAGATGTTGGTGATGTTATTCATGTAAATGATGAAAAGTGGGGGTCCAAGGATTGAGCCCTGCGGGACGCAAACTTGTGATAGGTTGATGGATGATGCGGTGGAGTGTACGTAGACTGATTTTGAGCGGTTAGTTAGGGTAACTTCCTGAACCACTCCAAGGCTATAATCACGGGACACACCGTAATGATAAAACTTGTGAAGAAGAAGTGTGGGTCAATGGTTGTCGATCAGGAATACCCCCATGTGTGGAGTTTATTTATTAGTGCAAGTTGACGGGTGGTTGTTAGTCAAGGGAGGGCATGTAAGTGCGCGTTTGGGCCTCTAAAAACCGTATTGTTAATCGACAAGAATGACGTGCTTATTGAAGAATGTAGAACAAGACGTGGGTACATGATTTTTTAAGTTGTTAAAAAAAGGTTTTGAAAAAAGATGGGAAGAACAGAAAATAGGCCTGTAATTGCAATTTTTTGTGCATCTTTGTTTTTGAAATAGGAATGACTTTGGCTGATTTGAGAGGATCTGGAAGTTTCGGTGTGAGAAGTGATTGGTTAATATGTGCAACAGAGGCGATATGTGTATTCATATGATTGTTAGCAATCACAGGATCTATCTTATCGGTACCTGCACTTTTACCAGGTTTAGTAGGTGGGCGAAGTTTGTGCATTTCATCAAACAGTGACTGGAGTCAGGCAAGAACATTGAGGTGAATGTATTTTTGGAAGGTAAGGTGTTATTAAATGGGTTTATGGAGTGGAATTTTGTAGCAAGTTTGTTCCAGGTTAGTGAGGTGATCGTTGAGTGCGTTAGCTATGTCAAGAGGGTCAGTTATCTGCTGCGTATTATGAGTGAAATGGTCAGGGATGTGTTTAGTAGATCCTTCCGGCTAGAAGTTGGTGAGATAGTCCAGGGTTTGGTATAAGATTCATTTTAAGTTTCTAATTGTTCTGTGTTGTATTTGTTCTGCAATACGAATAGTGTGAGTTAATTGTTTTTGTTATTTTGTATTGTTGTTTGGTTGGGGGTGTGTTTTTTCTTTCAGGTAGGTTTTGTGAGGCCGTGGCTTGTGTTGATGATTTGGAAATTGCTGTAGTCCTCCAGGGCTGCTCTATGGTGGCGATTTTTATGGTCTTCTTTGAAAGGGGGTGAATTGTTATAATGATTTGGGCTATAAGTTGTTTATGAGAGTTGAGTACGCTATTTTAGGGTCATTTTCTGTGAGGTATATGTTCACATGATTCAGTGCTGAGTCTACGGTTTAAATGTGCGAAGGTTGTGATCTCTGTAGTCACGGTTAGTGATTGTTGTTTTTATGGCATGCTTAGGGATTAAAGAGATGTAAGTGAGGAATATTGGGAATGTGATCGGTGGGTCTGTGAAAAATATCCCTGTGTGGGTATGTGTCAATGGAGTGGTGATAATGTTTATCAATGAGCGTGGCTGTGTTAAGCGTAATTCTTGTAGGTCTGTATTTGGGGATTCAAGAATTGCAAGTGATGTGTTATTAAAGTCATAATGTGTGGAGATGAGGGGAATAATGAGAAGATTGATTATTAAAAGTCACCGACAATATAGACATCCCGGTTAGATTATGTAGTTCAGTGAGAAGTTGCTCGAAAGCTGTTGTTAAAATTTTGGATTGTGTGTTCATGCAGTTTGTAAGTAAAGCCGACAGTTATGTGTTAGGGTCTATTGTTGGTGTTAATGGTGAGACCGATGAAAAGTGAGTCAAATTTGGTCTGGTGGTTGTGTGATGATTTGTATGAGAGGTGATTTTTTATGTAAAGACAAACTCCTTCTTGCCAGTGAGAGGTCCGGGAATGTACGTGTAGCCATTAAAGGGAGGTGGTGATTTGGTGTCAGTAAGCAATGTTTCTTGAAAAATGCTAGACAGTGAAGATGAAAGAATGTTGAGGTGATCAGGGTGATTTAGTGATTTCTTCCATATGATTTTGTGATTACTAAGACCAATGAAATGGGAATATGAAAAGAAGTCATGCTGATGGTGTATAGGGTGTTGAAGCGTCGTCAGTGTGATAGCGTGAGTCAGAACCAGAATTGTTGTGGGTGTGGGGAAGGATGGGTGGTCACATGTTTGAGATGATATGGGGTCTGTAAGTAACGGGTTTGATGCAAAGGGACAATTAGTTTGATTGTTCAAATTATTGTTGGTGAAAAAATTCAATTAGTAATGCGCGAAAAGTCTTCGTCGTGAAGTGGTGGTTAAATGGCAGTTCTTATATTGCAAGCACGGCCATACTGAAAAGGATAAATCAAAGGAAGAAAGTAAGCGAAAGGGGTCATGAGAGAGAGAATAAGAGACATAGAGGGACTGGAGAGAGGAGAGAGAGAGGGGGGGGGGGGATTTGAGAAATAAAAAAAAAAAACTAGAAATTAAAAAAAAGAAGAAAGTTAGAAGAGAGCAAAAGAGAAAACCGGGTAAAAAAGTGAGACAATACCTGTAGACAAGATTGTTGACAAGTCAGACGAGACGAAAAGCACTAAGAAACAAAACACAGTAAAAACAAACAAGGGGTAAGAAAAGAAATACAAATTCCTAAGCATTATTTATGGCTCTGGTTTTTTAAACATATACCAAAAAGCTTAATGACACTTGGAGGACCCCAACAAAAAATGTGCATCAGCAAGCACTGAATTATTTTGTGTGATGTATATTAAGTATAGACATAGCTTCGGGCTCCATAGTCTTAGCAACGTTTGGGTGAGGGTGATTCCTCCATGTCTGGCTGGACAGCTTAAACAGCCAAATGTGACGGATATTTTTGTCAACTTAGCAATATAGAACATTGCAACAAAGAACAAAATGTGAATCATAGTTCATAATAGCCATCTGTACCAATGTTAGATTTTTTCCGCGAATTATAGTAGGGACTCCCACGGTTTCCTTGTTCCAATGAGGTGGTCAATCAAAAAATGATGTTGCGGACGGTGACATTTTCCGTAAACAATTTAGCGAGCCATTGCCTTAAATTAGAGCAAGGTTGTATAAATTGCTTAGCATGACAAATAGGTTTCATCTATACCATAATATTGAAACAAAAATAAATTATGTTATCGCATATTTTTTTAAACACATGCACTTATTAAAAAAGATAATTTTCCGTCAACATTTTTTAACATCGCAAACATTACATTTCGTGGCTCGGAGGCAGTACGTGACCTCATAAATTTTAACTTGTATTTTAAAATAACGTGCCTCTACGACACTTCCCACGGATCAAGGCAACCACTTCCCCATCTTTTGATTTTTCCCGGTATGCTGCTTTCATTTTTTCCGTCAAACACTTGTAACATCCGCAACACTAGTAAAGTCCGCAAAAACAATAGCAAGGTTTTTCTTATATAGAAGTAAAAATCAAGAAATTTATTGCTATTTTGTTTAGTACCACGTGAGTAAAATAATAAGAGCAACTTTCTTTTTTATACTTAATTTCTAATTTATCTTTATTACTATTCAAAATGTTATTTTGCAAAATGTGTTTGCGGACGTTACTTGTGTCAAATGTGACGGAAAATAAGCTATTTGATGTGTTTCTTTTTTAATCTTCATCAGAATTGGAGAATTGAATATTGTACTTATTATTTAATTGTAACTTATTTGCATTAATTTAGACTAAACCAACAATCTATAGTTAATTTTAGTGAAAAAAATATGATTTAATGGTTAATTTTAAAACATTCATTAATGAGAGCATACTTGCATCTGAGAGATGGTTGTGACATTTATATAGAACAGCAGTGTTTGACGATGGCCCTATTTCAATAACTGTAACTTCTGGTTTTATTTCTTACCTGCAAAGTAACACTTTTCACAGTAGAATAGAAATCACCTGCTTTTGTGCGGACGTACTGTGAAGGTTGGCAAGCAATCATTACCTACTATCAGTGCTATAGAATTTTAGAATGAATCATATTTTGGTGTTAATTTGTATTGTACTAATTCAGGAAGTAAGAGAAAAAGGAAACAAGGACAAAATCAAATAAAAAAAACAGTAATTACAAAAGCCAATAATGAACAGTACGAATATGTTGCGGTCGTTACACCTTGTCAACATTAATCGTCCACATGCTAAAGTTGCTATGTCAGAAATACTAGGAAAAGTGGCAGAACAATAACTATAATTGACCCAGAACCTTCTAAGTTAAATTTTCAGGTTTATTTAAACCATGGGCAGTATATAAATTAAACCATTTAGTGAAAAATAACAGCAAAATCCTTTTTTTTTTACAGATTTAAGCTCAAATTAGCTCAAAAGGTTCCGAATGATCTTATAAGGTAATGGTGTATTCAAAATAAATTTTCGAAGACCCTACAGATTATACTGATTTTCTACAAGTTTTAATGACATAACCCTAACTTCAACGTCATGGACTCTACAATATGGAGGACTGGCTATTCTAATATAACATCAAATTGAGTGTCTATATGGGTACGTACACCAATTATGGTATTTAACTTTGATTTGGGTCCTGTAAACATACCAATAGTTCAGTTC
This sequence comes from Ophioderma brevispina, assembly GCA_023653785.1. Lineage (NCBI taxonomy): Eukaryota > Metazoa > Echinodermata > Ophiuroidea > Amphilepidida > Ophiodermatidae > Ophioderma > Ophioderma brevispina. The sequence goes on along the minus strand of JAMKCH010000204.1, from coordinate 39,405 downwards.
AGAGTTGTTGTTAAAAGTTTTGGACACCACAAGGAACTATCTGCAAAAGTTTGAAAACTGTCTTGGAACAGTTCACAATCACTATATAGTCAAACAAAATGTTGTAACGTCCGCAACGAACGGTATTGTATAACATTGATGTAATTTGGGAGCTGAAAGGTAGGTTTTCAGGATGTTTTACTAGAGTTTGTTGGTATGGGAAACTAATTACATAGTTTAAACTTGTTTAAAAAGTAAAATTATTTAATTTTTAATTTTTGCTTTTTTTAAGTTTTTTATTTTTTTCAAAATATTGGGAAATTTAATTTGGAACCTTTATGTCCAATATTTTAGTTTACATATAGGCATTGTACATACCTTTTTGTATGTAAAATATTTAGTTTGCATAAAGTTCTTGCTAACCTAACATTACAAGTTTAATTTAACCCATACAGGTCGTGAAAGACTCAGTGCAAAACTGTAACTGGTGACATTATTAACATCCGCAACACAGCAATGATCAGTTCTGAAATATTTCATTTCAAGGAATTTTCCAAAATGTTTGGTGCTGAAAGTAATACTTCAGTTGGTTGTATGCGTATACGAAGTAGTAATCAAGGATTTTAAAGCCTCTTGGTTAATTTAAAATTTTTTTAGACAAACTTTTCGATGTCAAAAACCATTGAAAATAAGAGGATTTTAGCATGCTTTTGGCCTAAACTTTTTCTTGTGACCACAGGAACATGAAAATTGGCATCATCAATTGACGTGTCACCCTATATATTTGGGGCATCAATATGCAAAGCAAATCAATAGCAACTGAACGTGGTGCTTATCATCAAAGGTTGTTTTAATTGAAAATGAAGGTCATGCTCTACAGTTCATATCTGAAAAAGAATCAATGTAAATGAAGTCCTCAAAACTGTCTTTTCAAAAATATGGTTGTCTAGTTAAAAAACCAGTATTGAAAAGTCTTACATATGTTCGTCAATTTTCACCCCTTGGTTGACACTTTTGGTAATGTTAAAAAAACCAGTGACGTATACAAAAACTTAGTAAATCAGTGGTACACAAAAATTGGGTGATTAAATACTTTTCGAACAAAAAAGAAAAACATAAACCACGGATTAATTAAGATATAAAATGATATTACTGCGAAGTGGTGAGCGGTAGCTTATTGGTTGCTCAGACAAAAATCTCACGGATGGAGTAGTTGAAGTTATGATAAGGATAAAGACCGCGCCCAGTGCATTATCCCCCCTAGATATAGCTCGTGGACCCGTATGTGGTCCGGCAGGCAGCCCCGGAGCAGTAGGCTCGAGGGCTGATGCACGGACCCATATAGTCAAGAGCGATTATCTAGAATAATGCACTACGGCAAGGTTCTTATCCATCATACACATCGCGACAAAAACAATGATCATTTACTAAACAAAAATATTAAAACTACAAAATTATTCTAAAGTCTGAATTGCAAACAATAAAAATTAAATTAAAAACAATAGGCGATCATTGACACGAAAGAGGTCGTTTTAACCATAGATTTGACAATTTGAATGGACGGCGCTAAATTTAACGCATTGACACGATAGAAATAAAATCTCTGCCGGGCATAGACACCTTGATAATAGCATGAATACGGTTAGCCTGTTATAAGCTCAAACCTAATCTATATATATCGGATGGCTAGTGTTTTTTTTATTTGTCAATAGTTCGGTATTATGGTTTAAAGTAGTGTGAAAATAGTCCTAGTGCCAAGAGTGTGTTGAATTCGCATCTTATCTATATTACTTCTACGCGTATCATCCGCCCTATAGTTGCTCCACGTCATGATTGTTGTACATGTATACAGAAGCTTTTTACATAAAGCTGATAGCTTTACATCAAGGCTTTATTAAGGCAATCAATAACTGGGTTAAGCTTAGAAACACTTAATAGTGGCCGCGCACCAACCATGTAGGAGATGTCCCGGGTGGGGGGACCGCGAATAAATAAAACATTTGTCATCATAGCTAAAAATTGATCATTGGGATGTGGGGTTAATGAAATAGGTTGATGACAAAATTAAAAGTGGTGGCCATGACTACGACGCCCCCCTTTTCCAATTGAAGCCATCTTAAGCCAAAAAACACCTAGAAGACAATTTGGTTGTTAAAAATGTTTTTTGGGTCAAGGAGTTCAATAAAACATTCCCAAAACTGATTAAAACTGTTTGCATGTGCCGATATTTCCAAGATGGCGGACATTTTATTGACACAAACCGTACATTTCTTATATATAGCCTATGAAGATGATTGTGGTGTCAAATTAAAATGTTCTGGGTCAAAGAGTGCAATAAAAAAAACTATTTAAAAAATGTAACGGTAAATATAAAAGTAATGAAGTTTTCATTACGTCACTATTTTCCCAAAATGGTTAACGTTAAATAGAAAAAGGCAAATCATTTCTACCTCTGTATACAGCACTAGGATGACGATTTTGTGACAAAGTGGACGTTATAGGCCCAGGATTTCAACAGCCATATTCTCAAAACTGTCAGCTGAGTCGTGAGTCATGTTCTTCATGGACTACCAATGTGACACCAAAATGGTGACACCTTATACCGCTATATGTAGTCCCCCAAAACATCTATCTGGAATTGCTGGTAATTTTGATATTTAGGCCTGTATTATTTTAATGAAACCATTATTTGTTGTTTCAGATATGTCAAGAGTACAAATGCCCCGAATTTCGAACATTAAATGGTCATGGTCACGTGTACAACTGTTGGTAGTCAATGTTTGGTTTCCCGTTCATATGGTTCATTAAAGTGCAGTTAGGAAGTTCCAAGGAGGTGTTACTGAGGATTCTGTGTTGCTATTAATTATCAAGCATCTGGGTTAATATATTTTCACCACTTTGCCGCATAAGCCTGACATGCAGTAAGTTAAAACTCTTGGGTACTTGTATTTAAAATTTTGGGCTATCGTTGGAAAAAGTGACTAATGCAAAAAAAAAAAAAAAAAAAACACCTTATATTCATCCTACAGGTTTTTTTAGAATAGTCTTATTGAACTCCTAGCCCTGAAAATACTCCTTTTACAAAAAAAAACACCAATCATCTTCCTAGGTTTATAGAAGAGAAATCATACTGTTTCTTTGACGAGATGTCGGCCATCGTGAAAAATAGCCGTGTATATAAATTTCGCATGAGTCAGACATTCTGGCAATTGTATAATTGAACCTCTTGACCCATACAACATACATTCCGACACTAGGTCACCATAGTAGTGCTATTACCTTTAAAATGGCGGGCCATTTTGCCAAATGCTGGTTTTAGCAATTGCCATCACTTTTTATTTTTGTCATCACGTGTTTTTCGGCGTGAACTACACACAACCCAATGATCATTTTAGCTATGATTGCAAAATGTTTTTATTCCGGCCCTGGTTGGTAGAAATCGAAGATCCTTTTCATTCACCTGATGCTGCAACACTATACCACATTTGCCAACAATTTATTTTTCCCGACTATCTGAAGACCAGATCTACGTCAAAGTGCTCCTCCGCGGTTAAAAAAAAAAGCAGGGAAGGCAATGGAACCCCGTCATCGCGGTGAAAACAAGTACGCAAATGTAACACGAGACCTATACACTTGCATCCGCATCGAAAAGTTTTTATTTTGCGCACATCGTTGTTAACGTCAGGATTGTCTCGCTAAGGGTACCGTTCCAATTATAGTCAGAAGCATATTTGTAAAATCATATTGTGAATACGCAATATTGACGGTGTCATAACCCTCAAGATTTTTTGACACAATAGAAATTAATATATTCCTCTTGCCATCATAACGATTGACCCGAAAAATGCAATCACTGGAGATCGATCGAGGTTTCATTTTAGACCTTCAACGGATTCGTTCGAGTGAGACGGCTCTCTCGAGATATCTCTCGAGATGTTGTTACTTCTTTTTAAGTGATAGCCGTTTGATCGAAATCTTTATAGGTTATATTTCTTGGAGACGATTGTCTTTTCTTTTCGCGGTTCATAGTGCCGTAAAGTTGTTTGTATATAAATCAAGTTAGGGGTTTTTAATATCGTGGATCAGTAGTTTGGATTTCGCAGTTGCCGGCTATTTCATTTGGGTGTGTATAGTTAGTAGTTGGTCTTAGCTATTTGGCCCACGTGGCCAAAATGTGGTCCAGCAGGGCCGAACCAATGCAATAGTCCACCATTATAATAGGCCAATGGATCTCAGTCCAGTCCTGACTCGCCGCTCTATAACATCTAGTGTCGGGATACACAACGCCTGTGGGGAGGAGCCGTATTCCTCCATCGGGTTTTTGTTGCCCCAACGGTTGTAATTTTGAACTAGTGATGAAGTGAATTTGGCCAAGCTTAGTCCTATCAAAATCGCCAAGGCTTCTCAACAATATTAGTTCATATATGGATGAAAAAAGTTAACAAATAACCAATTGTTCGCGGTTCATTGTTTCACGGCAGCTATGGCAGTTAAACTCAAAAGTTGAAGTTTTGGGAGTTGGGGCCACCGGACTGACTATCCAATTAGTGAAACACAAAGCAAGGGCGTTTATATATCTGGCATAGGCCTTGACATAACATCGGATGATGTGGTGGAAGAGTGCAAGTCAGGCAGGTGTTATCAGTGCTAGACGTCTCAAAAGGGAAAGTTTGAGGGCACGTTTGGATGATCTTTGTCATTTGTTTGCTTTCAAATCAAAGGTTCTCCCTTCCCAAGTGTGTATTGGCTACGAATCTATTCTGTGAAGCCCTATGTTCAACCTGTCATTCGATGTTTCAAATGCCAAAGCCTAGGCCATGTTGCTGCCAAATGTAAGGGAAGACCAAATGTGTGAGATGTGGGGGATTTCATCAATGATAACTGCCGCATCAAAACAACATTTGAAATGCTGCGATGTGTGAACACCACTCCGGGGCTTTTGCATACAGGGCTGCCCTATGATGAAAACTGCCAAACGGTCCAATTATCCAAGCCAACAAAATGTTTCGTATGCACAGGCAGTAAAGATTTTAAAATAAACAACTTATTGCAACCACCTGTGCCTACAAACGCTAGTTATTACTCCATCACATCACATAAAAAAGAAAACACTCAATCCCAGATAACTTACCTCACAAGAATGTTCAGACCCTGTTTAAGAAGACTAGTTTGCCAACTGTCTCTAAGCCGATTATTGAATGGTTGATCGTGAAACTCAAACCGATAATTCTGTGGAATTTCCGACTGTCCTCACAATATCTGATCTAATTCAGTCCCGTTTCATCAACAATTGGTTTTTTGTTGGCTGGGTTCTTGAAATCTATGAAAGAGTAAAGAACAAAAGGAAGAGAGTTTCCATTAGAACACTTTGTTGCCAAGCATGTTTAAGCGAGCGTCCAATATAAGCCACAACATGTTTTTCAAAGTATGTCATCATTGTATGGAGATATTGGTGGAAATCCGGGAGGCAGGGAAAGATAGGAGTATCTTCCATCATTTCTATAATCTCCTCAAAATAAATAATGTTACACACTCTTAGTATTTTATTTTCTATGTTAACTATACCATATAAATTAAAATTATTAAAAAAAGAAAAATTCAAAAATATTTGGTTTAATTTTAAATTTTAAAGATTTGAATTTGTGGGTTTTTTCCTTTTAATTTAGCCAATGAATCTAACAAATTTAAGTTATCAGGTTATGAGTTTATCCGTAAAGAATAGAATTCCTGTCGAGGGTGGGAAACCCTCATGGAGGGTGTGGCATTTTTGTTAAGAAAGGTATTGCTTTTTCAGTTATGGATAGTGATCTACTCCCCCATTGAATCCCAGGTAATAGATATTTGGTCTGATAATCACAAAAAGTAATTAGTGTTGTTTAATGTTTATATCCTATGTTGCATTAAATTCTGAAGGCCTTGGTCATCCTGGTAATTTAATCAAAGGAATTCTAATGTTGTTATATGTGTGACTTTATGCCACCATACCTTATGGGGTAGTGTAAAACGGCTAACAATGGCAAGGCCTGTGAGTCATTTATTGCTTCCTAATTCTTTTGTATAATATGGGACCCAACAAGAATTGATCCTCACAACAATAAATTGTCCTGTAATTGACCTCACCTGTCTCCCCATACCCTGGCTACTAAATGTACTTGGTCTGTTCACTACGACTAATTGGGGTAGTGATCACTATCCGATTTGCATTCGTATTGGAATTAAACCTCATCGTTCATCTCTAATCACGTCCCAGCTGGTCGCTAAATAAGCTGACTGGAACAAATTTTTAATTTTTATGTGAGGAAGAATTTCGTGGCCAAATGAACAGGGTAGTTTAACTATGACCTTATATAGGTCATGTCGGAGTTCAATGATTGCAAGTGATCAATCTCCCAAAACACACTTATTGCCAGTAACAGCCACTGTCCTTGGTGGAATGAAAAAAAAAAAAGTGTGATCAAGCGTAGAGATAAAAAAAGAAAGCCCCTTAATTTGCTTAGGCGGACTTGTCTACCTGAGCGTTTAACGCGTACAAGCGCAGAGGGCTATTGCTAGACGCACTATTAGGAGAAGTGCAAAAAATGTTATTGGCACCATTTTGGTGGGGCATTTCCTCGCATACTAATGTTTAAAAAAGTTGGAATAAAATTCAGAATATATCTCGTAAGCCTGGTTCCAAAACTGTCCCTGTTTTGAAGTATAACGAGAACTTTCGTGTCTGACCTCGAAATAAGCCATTCCTTGTTCAATCTTCGCACATGTTGAGTAGTACAATAACTTTTGTGAATCATAGATATTAACAAGGGTGGAGAACGGACTTTTTGTATTGATGCAGATTTCCAATCGAGTTGTTTAGATGAACCGTTTACATCGGATGAATTAGATAAGGCGATTAAAATGCTAATGTACTACCCTGGTGCGGATGGTATACGCGCTGGCTTTGTAAGAATCCCTCTAATTGTTCGTCAAATCCTCTTTAGTGATTTACAATATCATCTTGGTTAAGGGGTGAATGTCCACAGATTTGGAAGCAGGCCATTTTAATCCCATCCCAAAGCCAGGTAAAGACCATACAGATCCATTATCATATAGACCTATTCTTAACTTGTCATTTGCAAAATTATGGAGCTTAGGTAAAAAAAGATTATTTGGTATCTAGAATCAAATAAACTTTTAATCCTATACCAAAGTGGTTTTTTCGTAAGGGCGCGTACCATAGATCACCTCGTTCGTTTAGAATCATCCTCAACAAAGGTTTTGCTTCAATGCTAGATGTGTGCTGTGTTTTTAGACATTCAGAAGGCCTACGATATGGTGTGGCGAAAAGGTGTTGTTATAGAATGAAAGCTCTAGGCCTTGGAGGTAATGCCTTACGATGGGTGGGAATACTTCCTCAAGGAGAGGGTGCATAAGGGTTAAATTACGTCTCACTTTCAGTGATCATTTAATTGATAATGGTCTTCCCTAGGGTAGTGTAATGAGCCCGTTACTTTTTTAATATTGCCGTTGCGGATATTCCCGATCAGGTTTTCAGATGTGAAAATAATTCCACAATAGTCTCGATGAATTGCCATTGAAAAACCCACGCCAATATCCCATGATGCACTCAAAAAAATTCAATCAGTCCTTGATAAACGTAAGTGAATGGTGGCACCTCGATGGGTTTTAAATCGGCCCCGCTAAATCATTGGTCCATGTTGTTTACGAGGCGCAAGAAAACTTCCTATCCTGCCTTAATTAAATAATAACCCTATTACATTTCAGCACATTCAAAATTTCTTGGGTTGTTGTTTTTGATCCAAGACTAATTGGCATAAACATATTCCTATATTATTGACGATGTAAACCCCGTATTAATTTGTTACGGTGCATATCTGTGTCACATGGGGCGCTGCATGGCCTCATCCTTTTTGCGTATATATAAAGCCGTTATATTAGAACGATTTTAGATTATGGCTGTGAAGCCTATGACTCTGAGCGTGTCTATGAAAGCGAGTCTTGATAGTATTCAATGCAGGGCTCTAAAAATATGCACAGGTGACCAAGGGTCACCCTTAACGCTTTACAGGTAGAATGTGGGGACCCCCCCCTTAATATCCTTAGAAAATCCTAATTAGTGTTATGGTTGTTGTTATAAAGCCAACATTCAACAAACATTGGGATCTGTTCAAGATATTGGAAAAGCACTGTTTTTTTTCAAGATTCCGAGGAAGGTAGTTCTCACGTAACCGTTTGAGGCCAGGGGGGCGTTGGTAGGGTCAGGGATGAAAGAACCACATTGCAACCTATTTAGTGCTATCCCTCCGCCCTGGGCCTTTTTTGGATCAATTGTGTTGAGACATCTGAAAAACTTCATTCATTATGTCACACATAAATGATATACAGGAAATCGAGAAATTGCTGTCAAAGAAATAAATACCACGTGGGGTTCTGCCCTCCAGATCTACACGGATGGTTCGGTGGACAAACAACTTCCCGTTTTGGGGTATCTTTTGTTATTCCTGTTTCAATTATTCTCGCGGTTTTTCGGCTACCAGGAGATGTGTCCATACACTCCGCGAGTTGTCTGCCATATTGTTCACTAGCACTGCGATGGGTGGAAGAGGTTGAGCCGTCTTTTGTTGTAATTTTGAGTGATTAGCAAGCAATCTTAGCACATTTTTTTGAAGAGCGCCCCAATTTTTCAAAAATTTGAGATTTTTTACACGAATTGATTGGTAACTGGCTAGTACTATACTTGTGAATGGTTAAGCTCGAAAATGTCTATGTGTCACAACGAAGGATTGTACTAGAATAATTATTATCGGGGATCCCCGATAATAATAATACAACGGCTGTGGAAACGGCTTCCAGTGTGACATAGCCGGGAAATGCGCCATGTACGTATCTTCGCTCATCTAATAGTTGTTTTAATAGTTCAAGGCAAGCCAAGTTTTTTTTTAGGAATGTTATTTTCTCGAGGTGGCACATTTCATCATGGACGGAACATAAACGTATCATGTCCAGCTCTGCCGTTAAGTCCAATCTGGGAGCCCAATTTCCTAATTTACAAAATCGCTTATTTTGTGTAAATCGCATTTTGTTAGCATTCTCGTCGCAGGTATAGTTTCCTAGACAATTCCCCCAACGTAACTTGTGCAAAAATATCAAAGTTTTTTAAAATGGGGCGCTCTTCAAAAATGGTGGCTAATATTGGCCTTTAAGTGTATTCAAGCCATTCCACTTTTAATTCCGACAATAAGATTATTTAGGAATTCCAAAGTACATATAAGAGCCTACATGAACTTGGAATACATGTGGTCTTCCCCTTGGGTTCCAGGTCAGTTAACATCTATGGTTAATGAATGTGCTGCCACTGCTGCCAAGAAAGCGTCAAGACGTACGCAATATTAATATCTCTCTCCCAGTTCAATCTTTTGAAGTCAAGTCTATCTTCAAAGCTGAGATGAAGAAAGAATGGCAAAGATCCGTGTCTATCAGTTCAACCATCTTCGCGAAATCCAGCCCTTCTATCTCCCTTCATATTTTCATTGGGGAATATGCAGAGAGACTTGGAGGTTCAATTTCATCGGTTGCGACTTGGAAAGTGTTATTCCCCTCAACAATACTTGGCTCTCATGAATAAACACTCTGATGGACTGTGTTCTACTGCAGATTAAGGAAGACGTCAACACCTTTTACTGGAATGTCCCATGTACAATGTGCAAGCACATCTCTCCTTAATAACATTGGCGTTAATCTGGATCTTAAAGGGCTCGTGGTGGAAAGTCTCCCCTGTTAAAGAAATTCTTGATTTTATTACTCAGTGTATAGCCGTTAAGGGTTACCTGCACTTGTATACTTGTTCTTTTTTTCTTTTACTGGTATGGCGTGTGTGTCATTTGGTGGTGAGCGTAGGTCATGCCTGACTGGGAGATGGCGACTTGAAGAATTTCGTCTACGGGGGTCCGGCCCTTAAAGTGTGGACATACAGCCCGCCCATTCATTGCTGTTTTTTTCGGTAGGGTTTTATTGTATGTTTATGGCATTACCAGGTTTTGGCACGCAGCTAGACCGTTTCTTTTTCATTAGTCCGTATTATTGTTTATTATTTTTTATGAGGCCTTTTTAAAGCTTCGTATGTTGATCCTTATATGCACTCCGTGTATCAATTAAATATAATTTAGTATGGGTGTCATTGGCGCAACTTCTTGTACTACCTTTATAATGAATAGCTTGCAACTTGTGTATTACATCTTCATTATGATTTCTTTTCCTTGTCCGTATATTTTGTCTATAAAAATAAGTTTTGTTTTTTTTGGCGCAAATAGCCTAAGTAGCTGCAGGCGCCCCTTAAATGCCTAATAACAAGACAACAACAACAACAACTGCAATCACTTCTGTCCGATGTTTTAACAATATTAGTAAAACGTAATTTAACAGTTGTTACTCTATAATTCCACGCTCCATCTTTCCCCCTTTGATTTTCTCATTATCCAAAAAAAAAAAGTTATTGAACTTTATCATACCTTCGTATTACATTAAATCACATAACATACTTAAATGGTACTGAAACACCATAGATTTAAATGCAAATATTCCATTCGGGTTTGAGCACCTTTTTAAACACCATAGTAAATTAATATTCCGTTGTCCATCTATAGACTTGGTCAGTAAAGTTTAATGAATGCTTCACTTGTGTATTACACTTGCAATATGAATTCTTTTGGTTTGTCCGTATATTTGTTCTATAAAATAAATTTTTGTTTTTGGCGCAATACACCTAGTAGCTGCAGTGCGCCATTAAAATCCCCCAACAACAACTACAACAGGTGTTTCTTTTCCTTTTGAAGCCACATGAACCTGGAGGTTTATGGTAATGGCATTCTTGGCTTTGGTATTTTCAAGTACTTGGCAAGTGACTTGTTAAAAGTGCTTTCACCAGGGAAAAGTCATTGGCATGCGTACGCATACATCTTATGCATATACATGCAATATCTCGCTTGTGTTTCTAGTTTTTGCAAGGAACACCGCAGGTGGAGGGAAATCCTTTTGTTCTCGCGTGCATGTTATCTCAATCTTTGTTTTGTTCTCGCGTGCATGTTATCTAAATCTTTTGTTCTCGCGTGCCCTTGTTTCTAAAAAATCTTTTGTTCTCGCGGGCATGTTATCAAGATACCTTCCATTGGCCAAGGATTCGTGAAAAATAATACAAGCCTTCAAAAATAGATAACCCAGCTCTAGAAGTGATGGAGCGGGGATAACAGTTTCACCGTAAGTCATCATTCAGTATAATAAATTTGGAATTAATACTGGAACGATAGCTTATGGTGTAATAAAAATATTCAAAAAACGAAACAATGAATCAATAATAAACCAAGAAGGGGGGAATTTCAAATGAATTTGTGGAACAAGAATGCAAAAGAATTAAAATCTGAACGTAATATTAGTAACTACAAACGCCTTAAATCAAGGATAACACAAAAATGACGAGTTAAATTGTGGTAGCTTAGTTCATCACAAACTGGCAAGACTCTCCACACCACGAATTGATTAGAATACTGTGGGCGCTTTGCAGTGGTACAATACCGCAGGGAACACCCACCAGTGCGCAATGTACGCGCAGCGCACACTTATAGTAAGAGGCGCGCGTGTTAAGCAGAATTAATATCACGCGCGGAATTAAAAAAGGCCGGAAATGTTTGCCTATAGGTAATGAACAAAGTAAAGTAGTACTGTGGTTTGAGTAGTATCGGGTTGATACAGAAACTTTTTTTTTATTTTTTTAAAACGGGCACATAAAACCCTACAACAAAAAGCGACAAAATTATGTACTGACCAACAATATTTGAACAATCGAAATAATATGTAACAGTATTACTCGGCATTATGTAGGATGAGATTTTAGCTCACACACAACATGAAGAATTCTAAATGCCAGGAGCATTAATGATATTTAACGGGAGTAAATCACTATACCCATGCAAAAGCAGACCAATGATGTTATATGGAAATTACTAATTAGGAGAGCACAAAATTACCCAAACGAGCGGGAATATGACAAGCAGCTTAATAATTCTTGTAGGCTACGCGTGGCAAATCAAATGAATAGAAAAGAATCATGGTCTACTAGAAGCAAAAATACTATTGCACCATGAAATTCACCAAACAGACGAGGCGTAACAGGAGTTAAAGTAATGAATACAAGGCAAATAACCCTAACATTAATTAAGGATTCTTAAAGGAGTGGATTCAAAATTGAATTTGTGGTAGGTTACAAGTATGCAATAAAATTTAAACATCTGAAGTAGCAATAAGTAACTAACAAACGCATATAATCACTGAAACCAAATATGAATTAAAATGTGTGAAGTATACTTTTTTAATTACCAAAATAGGCAAGACTATTCACACCGCGAATATTTGATATAGAATAATGCGGGCCGCATTGCAAGCCAAACAAATACCGCAGCACCAACAGTTGCGCGATTGTGTACTCGCAGCGCACGTTGTGGTTGAGAGGCGCGCGTTGTTAAAGCAGATTAATATCCGCGCGGATAAATAAAACAAAGGCCCCCGAAATGTTGGCTAATAGGTAATGAACAAAGTAAAATCGTACTGTGCTGAGCCGTATCGGGTGATAAGAATTAACGGCAATCAAACACACAAAAAAGCGACCAAAAGTAGAAAGCAAGGCACATTGTCAAAAATCAAAACACCCATTTTCTGCTTCAAAGGCAAGGTACTTATATACAGGGTGTAGGAGTATTATGAGGAAAAAAAAATAATAAATGAAACGAATGTAATAAAATAATGGCCACTACAGTTAACCCATGTAACATTTATGTGTTATACCGGTAACGATGTAGACGGAAAAAAGTATGTGGCAAAGAAATGAAACCTTACGTTTTTCTTAGTGTCATGTATAGTCAGATGTAGTGTACATATTGCATATATGTCATAATGAATGCACACTTGGAAAATAAAAGTTTAAAAAAATAATCTACCATCACTGATAGTAAACATCTAGGAAGGAAAAGAGACACACCCGTCGATACTAAACAGAACCAGATGAATGGCATCATAGTAATCCGATGAGCATTAGGATGAGAGGCAGTGTAAACAAAAACGATTAAAAGTATATGCCTTTCAATTCAAAACAACCAAGAATGGTGGCCAATCAGTCTGTTATAGGTGTTAGTATAGCGGGCAACAATGTTAAATCTGGCAAATGCAAGTTTAGCTCAATAGAACGAACAAGATAAATATAAAAAGAACAAGATCGAAAGTCGAGGTTAGTTCATAATAGTCACGCAATTAACCCCGAGCATTATTTTAATGGCACTAGTCCCAGTCTCCAAGATGGAAAATGGATGAAAAAATTAGAGGGAATCTAGGTCAGAATCTTGTGCTTAATGCTGGTGGAGTTCCCTTTTCCCATTGTTTGTGAGGACAAGCGTTCTGCCATCTTGGGGTCCATGCGCTCTTAATATTTCCCGATCTTGTTAGATTTTAGGGCTACACGCAAGGTTTGCATTCTGCTTGGAGTGAGTTAGGCTTCTGTGATTAGCATGTTAGTGTTCTTGAACTTCCTCTTGTCAAGATATACCTTCTGCACCGTTTATTAGAGTTATGACACGAAATTGATAGGACGCGCGTTGATCAGATGTACCAGAAGATGATTTCGGGTACCAAGCCCCGATGCGATCTGTCCATATGATCAGCGGTTAAAGACATCTGGAGGTTGGTGTTGAGTTGGTTGATGCAAATGGCAGTGGATCTTCCTTCTGCTGTTCGGGTACGCCGTGGAGAAGCAAACAGTTTCTTCGGCTTTGTACTGTACTGTCGGCATGTCTGTGTTTTGCAGGAGGAGAGTGGACTTATCATACCCTCAATATGCTTGCCCACTTCACTTTAGACTCAACCTTCTGCTTTATTGTGGTCCAGGTCCATGGGAGCGTGATCTCAATGCTTGTTAATTGAGGTACAAGCCATCTTACCGGCTTGTCATCGACTCACCCCGGCGTAACTAGTGCATCAACCCTTTGGGGAGTTGGTCAAGATGCCGTTGAGGCAAGGTGCGAAGTAAGGGGTCAAGTACCGTTTTTCCTTCGCTGAGGAGCGTATAGACGTTTTCAAGGCTAACTACTATCACTCTGACTAGCCCGAGTCATCACTCTGATTGGCCAGCCGTTGTTTTTAAACGGCTCGGGGTTGTAAAAATTTGACAGTTCTGTTCATCGGTGTCTCCGGGGTTCGATTTAGAGTTGTCTTCAATCTTTAGATCTGGTGTTTCTCAGCGTGGTTTCGGCATTACTGCTGTCAATTTTGATAGTACACCCTTGAGGATGGTTTATACAGTTGAAGAAAGTTGTAGGATCCGTGAAATGAGATAAAAGCATGATTTTGTGAGAGCTCTCTTTTCGTTTGCTGCCACATCACGGCCGGCGGTTTCCTAGTATTCTAAAACATGCCAAAGATCCACTATTTGCCAACAATGTTTCAGAAGTGTTTGTGAATTTTACGGTTGCTGATTTTAAATAAGAACATGACGTAAAATACCATCACCATTGTGGAAAAGTTGATTTCAAAGGGTAAATCCTTGATGTTCCTATATTTTTAAATTGAACAATTTTTGGACCAAATTAGATGTTAGTTTGTTATCGGTTAAGAATTTGTTTACTTTTTCTGCTTCCAAACATTATCCTTTAATATGTGAGGACTTTGAGTTGTCAGAGAAGAATCCGTATGTTTTTTATCTTTCCACAGAAGAACCTGCGGTTTTTATCATACTTCAGGTAATTATTATTTCATGTTTACCAAAGTTAATAGCAAATGAAAGAAAACTGTCAAAACGTTATTTCCATGTCAGCGTCTTAATACTTTTTATTTTGTTTTTCTTTCCTCGCACAAGATTGATCAAAATAAATTGGGGGTCGCACTAGATTTAAGTGGTTCGGGTAACACCAATCAAACAATTTAGTTACGACAACATCAAACGCAGTTTGTTTAACAAGATACGCAACTTTTGTTGTCCACCCCCAACTAAAAGGGTGGCCCCCCAGCTTTTTCATGCCCCCTCACCCTCACTTCTGAAGAAAATGAATTCCCTCGGACAAAAACTACATTTCCACTTCATCAGCTGAACATTTTCTGTTTAGTCGTTTTAAAATTTTAAACCGTCATTATTTACGAAAAGTGTAAACATTGATGTTACATTATAATCACAACATTACGACTACATTCACCTGCAATCATGATAATTATCCTGATTCAAAAACTATTATAAATGGCATTTAGAGTAAGTCATCCATTTCAAGAACAAAGGGCAATACAAGATATGATAAACAGTGCACGTACCAGCGGAAAAGGGGCCGAGTTAAAGTGTAGGTTAATTGGTGAATAATTTGTTTGCCCCCCCCCCACACATGCGCTTGCCCGTCTGTTCCCTTCCCAAATGAAAATATCGTGTTACGCACGGATCAAAAAGTAGCGAAATTGGATCTCAAGGCTCCACGCTTGCAAAATAAAGCTGTCCATGTTTGGTGTTCGCATACTCTCCTGACCAGAGTTCATCACAACTTTTGATCACTCTTTCCCTGGTTGCCTGTTACTGAATTTATCAGATACAAAAAATCCCTTCTAGTGTATTTATAGTCCCTCTTTCACGGACAGGCGCATCATCCCTTACTGATATCTAACTTTTGTATAATGTGTTTGATAGTAAGTCTAATGGTACAACCAAAGGCTACGGTCTTCTCTGTTCTGATGTTACGTGGCTTGTTCACCTCGTACTAATAAAATTTGGTGACGATCATTCACTTCGATGGTTCCAGACTCCGGAACAAGCTTTCCATTACATAGAGAGCCAATCTTCTTACCATTGGCTTTAAGGCGGCTCATAAAAATATACTTATTTCCTAAGCTTAAAATATTGATAACATTTGGATATGTTAGTTTTTTGCTTCTATGGCTTTATACCATGTGATATTCGTATTTTATGAGTATTGTTGTAAAGCGCTGTGTGCTCTGTAGAGTGCCATATTAATGCATTTATTATTCTTAATTATTTACTCTATGAATAACCACAATTTTGCTCTACACAGCAATCGTAGTACTTGTACCACAGGTTCTTCGTATCCTGGTCATTTCACAGTTTCATGCAAATGTTTCATTTTTACATTTCCTACCTTTTCCCTGGGAGGGGCCGCAGAAGACTTCCCCGTTTCACTTCTTGTATACCAATGGGCCCCCTTTCTGTGCTGCTGTCCTAACCCTTACCCATGACCCGCTTTAAAAAACCCAGATACCATAACACCCACAAAAAAAAACCCGCCTAACCCCATTTTCTCTTTCCCTGCTACCTACTTTTTTTTCACAGGTTTGCATAAAAGTGTTCACTTTAAATTTTTAACATCCACATGCAAAATTGTATATTTCATGGCACCAATTTTTATAACTTCATTGCATGATTTAGACTCTGGAAGAGACGCATTCCCTATTTGAACTTCAGGTTGTTACCCTCAATCCCCTTAATAAAGTGTTTCATATTGGATTACCTGAACCCCCAGGTTTATTTCCAGGTTGTGTACACTGAATGAACCCCTTTTTTTGTACAATTTACCTCTAAAAGGGCCCTACTTTTCACTTATGGCCAAGACCATACCCGTCGCATGTGATAGCAGTGCCTCCCGTGACTTTTCAAGACAGAAGATTGTGACCTTTGAAACTTTTTCATACAAATCAGGACTCGTAGTTGGGTCATTGGGGGGCAATTCCGTGACCGTGGAGAGTCGAGCATCATTCTCAGGGGATTTGACTTCTATGAAGGTTAATGAACAAAATTAGCGTGTGTGCCCTCGAGAAAGTGTTGGCGGAATCCAGTAGGGGGGGAAAATCATAATACAAGGGGTCAAAGCTGAAAAATTGCTTGGGATTGCTTTAAAAGGTATTTCCTTCTTATTCCTTCTTGTTAAAGGATTAAAAAATGTATACCTCCAATGTATGGTTACCGAAGTTATAAGACAAAATTCGTCCAAATGTCAAAGGAAGGTCATCACCAAAGGTTAAATCTTTAATATTGCAAAAAACACCGATTTCTTTAAAAATGGTCTCAAATTGGTTAACCTTGCCACAGGCCATTTAGCCATGACGCAAAACAATGTACTAGACAAGTAGGCGTATATAAAACAATGTGTTGAATACCTACCTGAATATATATTTTTACTCGTTTTGCCTGTTTTAATTGTCCGTATTTAAGCCAAATACTTGAAAAACATTTTAATGGTTTCTGATGTGTTTTACGCTGATATGGATTTTCGGACAGGAATTTAAACGACCCCATTCTGGATAACATGCAGTGCGTCTAAAGTTGAGTCCCATATTAGATATTATGCAACAACGGCGGGCACAGCACTGGAGTCTAAATATGCACTAGAGTACCCATGATCAATACTTGTTTCTGAAGATAAAACTCATGAAGGAGGTGAGTAAAAGGTCAAATTATATTTGGTATGTTACTTGGTGGAAAGAGGCACTTAAGTTTCTGTGTTATATATTCCCTTGCCTATATCATGTGTTAATCCTGCTTTCAATATAGGGGATCCATGGGTGCTATTTTTGAGGGCACCTACTCAAGATACATAAAAGGGTTTAGAAGTGTTTTTGGACAACTCGAGGGTGCTGATTCGAATATCCCCATGCCAAAATTGTCAAGTTTGGTGGAAAGTGGATTTTAAAGGGGCATTACCCCCGATTTGTTCCTTTTCTTATTTTTTTAATATAGGCTCTTATGAACCAGTTGCAAGATCCACTATTTTGACTAAAGGGTTTAATAAGTGTTTTGTATGTCATTTGACAGTGTGCTTATTTTCCAAAAAGACACCTTACAAAATCACCACATTGATAAATGGATTTTTAAGGGAATTACCCGAGTGGGTCCTTATTATTTTTAAATAGCATTATCAACCATGCCCAAGATCCACTAATATGACAAAAGTTTAGGAAGTGTTTAGATATTTGAGGGTGCTAATTTTGAATATACATATAACAAAATCACCCCACCGTTGGGGTGGAAAGTTGATTTTGAGGGAAATACTTAATTTTCCTAGTATTTTGAAAAAAAAGGATAATATCAAGGGAATAAATAATTTGAGAGCACATAGAGGTCCTTCGGAGGATGGCGTGCCCTTGATTATCAGTTTCATGTAATGTTTGTCGAAAACTGGTCACTTAGGGCACTCTGCTACTTTCTTTTGACATAGAGATTGAAAATCAATATTAAACTAAGTTAGAGTTGTTATAAATAAAGCGTTAAGAATTGTTTACTTTGTTCCTGCTCCAAAATATGGTCCCTTAGTGAGGAGTTTCCAAAGACAGATCGTATGTTTTCATCAGTTTTCCAGATAAAAATAATGTGTGTTTGTATACTTCAGGTAATTATCATAACTTGTTTACCAAAGTTACTAGTAATTGAAAGAAAACTGTCAGAAAACTTTTAGTGTCTAGAGTATTTAATTTAAGTGCTTTTTAAATTGGGTTGGGTATAAAAGCAATCAAACATTTTTTTTTAGACCCATCAAAATGGCAGGTTTTTTTAAACCACAAATAGTCAGAATTGTGCTGTGATCCCTATTCAAAGGGACCAAAAATTCCAAGCTTTTTTTCATGCACTCCCAATTTTCTGAGAAATGGTAATCACATCGGACAAAGATCACACTCACTTCCCAGCCAATTATCTGTTTACGTTTGTAAATTTTAAAACATAATTTATTACGACAGGGGAATAAGGTGTTACATTATTTTCACAACTTTATGTCTCTTCCGAGCCTTTTTAGAGAACTTTCACCTACAATCAGAATAATTATCTTGTTTAAAACTATTAGAATTCATTAGAGTAATCCATCATTTCGAAGAACAAAGGGCAAAAAGATATTCAAACCGTGACGTAACAAGCGGGGAAGTGGCAACCCCCATTTAGAATTTTTTTGTTCCCTTCTTCTTGCCCCAGGAAATACAGGTTCATTGGGGAATTTTTGTTTCCGCCCCTCCCCTCCCGCCCCCCCCCCACCCCCCCCATGCTCTTGCATCTGCCTGCTGCTCCTTCCCAAATGAACATGTCTGGTACCACCACTAGATAAAAAAATGGATCTCAAAAGGTCCAGCCTGCAAAATTTTTCATTTTGGTTTGATTGGTTCTCAAATATGGCCACTAATCAATAAGTCAGCAAACAGACTTGTCCACGCGGAGCATCATTTTTCTTAAAGGCTCAGTCACAAACAGGCCCAATCGCCGATTGTTTTGCTGAGAAAGCACTCCAGACATGCTAGACGGGGTGCCGAATTTGGCCAATTTTTCTAAAACGTGAACAGTTTTTCCTTTTGAATGTAGGCTTGTGGGCAAGGTCTGGGACTGTTCTGTACAATCTTCTGTAGTCTTACCGATTATTTGCTAAAAAAAACCGCTTCCAGACTGTTCAAAACTGGTGCCGATTGGCCATTTTTCGAAAAAATCGTGAGTATTTTCCCTTTTCAGGTGAGTTTTGGCCATGTCTGGGAGTGTCCGTACGGTCTTCTGCATACTTTGTGTTGTTCGTAAGCACGTGGCAAAATTTTGAAAAAAACGGCCACAATTCCCATTCAAGTTTTTTCTTGCAGCCTAAAAAAATCGGGGGCGGGTTTTTGGAATCGGGAAGGTTGTGACAGGTAAAAGCAACCTGTCACAGACGTGTGCTGTCATTTAAGGTTTGCGACTGATTGGGAACTGAACAAGTGCCCATGCTTGATCTTGTTGATTTTCTGTTGCCGTCGCCTACTTGGGCTTGTGGGCGATGAGCATCTCTTGTCTTGTAAGTTTTTTTTTTTTTAAAATTTACTATTTTGGAAAAAAAAAAATGTGTTGGAGTAGTTGGTAGAGGTCGGGTCGCGTCGCGGGTTGTCTTCTAAATGTGACACTACCTGTCTTGTTCTTGGCGTCAACAACTCGTGCGAAACAATCGACGGAGCTCTTAAACAACGACATGTCGACAACTCGTGCCGCGTCGTTTCAAGTCTGTGACTGATCTGGCTTGAACAAGATGGATTGATCTTGTTGATTTCATGATGCTGTCGCCTCCTGCTCGGCGTTTCAGCATCCATTGTATCGTTGACGACGGGGATACTCGCATACTAATTATCCCTGTCGGGAATAAAAATGATAATTTTTGGCCAGTTTGAACAAGACTGTAGCCGAGTTTGAAAAATGTTGGTCTTGTGGTAGTCGGAAATGTTGGGTCGAGAGCGGTCGTTCTTTGTGGACCATACCTTTAGGCTGAAACCCTCAGTGCCCAAATCGAGCAGATCGTGTCCTACCTGACACAAGTCCACAAGACAGAAACTGGTATTTGCACCACTGCTGCTATGATTTCAGATCGAAAAACCCGGTTGCCAAAACAATTTGTGTACTTATCATTTTCCATCATGAATACCCATGGACAATCTGCAGTTGTGCTAAAAACCAGTTTTCCTGTCTATGCCAAGTCAGAGGCAGTAAAACTGACCGCATAACATTAAAGTTGGATGGCCCGATTTACGGATATAAGTTTTCATCTTGATATTGGCCTTCACTCCAAACATCCATCTGTTAAGTTCGTGCCCGATATTTCAATCAGTTTTGATGCGAGAGCTAAAACAACGTGAGATTTTGTTAATCCCCATATGGGTACTGTGTCCAAATTAATATTGGGTCGACCAAAATGGGGCACAATTTCGCTCATAACTTCCAAACCGAACCATCCTTTGGCTCTAAGATTTCACAGGGTCAAATGAAAATAGAACTTTCTTCCTGATACCAAAATATTGAGCACTTCCGGTAAAATCGTGGGCTTCTGGGGACGAGCTATTAGCATTCGGGCCATGGACCTTTAAGACATTATTAAGTTTTCCATTCCACCTTTTCCCGGTGGTGGTGGTAGTGGGGGCACCAAGGATACCCTCTTTTCTAACTTTTTTTACACAATTTACCGCCGTTTTGGCTCTATCTTACCTTTTTTCCCCTAAACCTACCCCAACCCCCCTTTTTAAAATCTTCAGATACTCAATAACCCCCTTTTCCTTCCTTTCCCCTCGCTCCTCTACTTTTTTCAAGTTTCCATAAAAGTATCCATTTTTAAACAATTTCAACATCCAATTCAAATTTGCAGCACGCTACGCGCACACTTTTGAACAATTTTAAAAATTTCATGGCAATTTTTGAACTCTGAAGAGATGCCCTTCCTATATGTACTTCTTCGGGTTTTACCTCATGGCCCCTTCTTAAAGTTACATCTGAATGACACCCATTCTATTCAGGCTGTGTACTGAATGAACCCCTTGAAAAACTTTTTTTTTTTTTTTTTTTTTGTTTTTTTTTTTTTTATACATATTTTACTGAAAGGCCCCGACTTTTCCCTGATGGCCGCGACACATAAACCGTTCCCACTTTCAGATAGGCAAAGGTACCCCCGGACCTGTTTAGACTGAAGATCATGAAATTCATAGCAAATCAAACTCTTTGGTTATCACGGTAAAAGAGTGTGTTACTAAAATGCTGCCCTCACTTGAAAGACAGACGGGAGTCAATTAGTATTTATTTGACTTGTCAATTTAGAACTTATAAGTTTATGAAAGATTATTACTTTTTCTTCGTCCTGATTCCTGCCATTGTTACAAAAGTTGTCACCATCCATGTTGTAAAGTTTTAAGGTGCAAATAATTTCACCCAACGTTGGTGCTGTACGTTCCAGCTCTTAATTAAATCATGTGTACTCCCTTTAATCATTTAGCGTTAGAGGTTTTCATACATTTTAATTTTTTTAAAAAAATCAACAAATTTTATCCTGACCTTTAATTTGTACATTGGGAAATTTTCTTGAAGATGTTCATACTTTTAGCGTATTAAAAAAATCTACGTTATTATAAAATCGAGTAGTGTCCCTTTAAACAAGAATTTCACCACTTTCCACACTTATCAATTTTGCATGCACGATTTCGAACTCGCACCCTCGGATTTACCTAAAACACCTCTCAGATCTTGTTTAGTGTACTGGAGTAGGGTTCAACCTTTATTTGAGCCTTTTAGGCTTAACGGATCCCCTAGTATCAAGTTTATTATCGTCGAATTATCGAGTATTCATGACGCATATTTCGGACTCAGTTTTGTTATTTAGTAGTACGTAAAATTACATAAATCATGTTTAATTGTAGGCCTCTCAAATTTAAAGAAAGCTATTGTAAGTGTGCGAGTACCATGGTACTTCCATGGTGTAACATCCAGTTTTGTGCTTTTGGCTCGTAGCAGGATCGAAGTTATCTTGATTTATTACTTCGGGAATTTCACTCCTCTCTCTCCCAAAGCGTGGACAGGTAAAAAACTTGTAATGAAGTGACACATTTGCTGAAACCATTTGTCCATCTTTTGCACTCTTCTTCATTCACTTCTAAAACCAAGAGGACTTTAAAGCATAAGGCAACAAACCTTTTGTTATAAATGTTGCTGTCTTTGACGGTAAGAAAGAATTTGTCGAGCTAACTTCTCGCCCCGTCCTTGGAATGGGGGCGTTCCTTACGTCATTCATATTTCCCCAGGTTGACCCTATATCTACAAGTGGGCGTATCATCTAATATCATGGGCCTTTTAAAAAACTTGGTTTATTGGCCAGGAACCTGTTTTTTTAGTAAAAATTGTTACGAATTTTATAAATCGAGTTTTTAATTTCAAAAAAATCCGTTTACAGATCGAACACAGCTGGAACACATCTTTTTTCGATAACTCTGCCTATCGAATTGAGAGTAAAAAAAACAGGTCTATATCAATTCAAAAGTAAGTTTTGATAAATTGCAATTTATTGGTCCTACTCATGAATCGAAAACAGTTTTAAATTAAAAAGTTTTTGCCTTATCGAATTTGAAAAACCTGTTTTTTATTCATTTGAAAACTTCTGTTTATCGATGATAAAAGCTGCCTAAGGTTTTAATCAACCTGGTTTTTTAAAACAACAAAAAACAAAAAATTTGCTTATCGAACATAATTTTTTGTTTTCCGCAAACCACTGTATTTGTTTTTTTATTGGAAAGCCCGGTTGCTAAACATTTGATTCGATTTGAAAAACCAGCTTTAAGCGATTTCACGTTTTCGGTAAAAAATATGTTTTTGTTGTCTATTGTGCATTATTCTTGTCATACTCTACACCAAATCTCTAAATATCCTTTTAATAACCATAACATAATACATCAATGTGTTCTTCATTAGTGTTATATTGGCTTACATTGTGATTAAAAAATAGTATTTATTTATCAATTTAATTTGAGAAAAGTTTATCATGAGGGAAAAGGTCCTTTATTATGGAATTCATCTTGGGCTGTATTGAGATCAGACAGATGTTGTTTACTTAGATTAGATTGTGCAAGCATAAGAAACGGATTCCCCGGAAGGCTAACTTTAGAAAATGAGTCAACTTGTTTATGCATTGGAGATCAAAACAGATTGCAAAAAAATGGGGGTTTCCCTGCAATGCAGGATGTTGTTCATTTATGTGGAATTCCCAATGGTCAGTGCAAGGGTTATGTTTATGCATGATGATGCTTGTAATGATTATTTTTAGAAATATTGGGAAATCTAGCGGTGAGATAAATAGTTCTAACTGAAAGACTCAGGGCCAGCAGCCAGCCAGAGAGCTAGCAAGTAGCTAGAAGTTATAGCTAGTTTTGATCGGCAATAATTGCAGACCTTACAGTACATAGGCCATGATTTAATATTTTAAATTCCACGTGAGCGAGGTGTTGTAATTATTCTAATGTCGTCTATGGGCTAGGTATCAAATAGGATTCCAATGTGTACAGATAGAAACCAGCGTGCTTATATCTTGGACTGATATATGTGGAATATATAGTGTCGTCGAGGGACTTATCAAACCTTGTCGTCTTAAACTTGCTGGACAAAAGTTACCTCCAGGACTAAGAAGTTTACACTGGAATATTACTGAGGTCTATATTTTGCTACTGTCACTTCTTGGAGCTTCGATTTGTGAGGAATCTCATGTTGAACTCCAATGCTTCTTTTAATTGTGGACATAAGCTGTCACTTCTGGAAGGACTGTTTTGTAAGACTTAAAATTGTTAATTGAGTGTGTAACATTGAATTTTACATGTAATTATTATATTATTAATAATAATAATAATAATAATAATACTAATAATGAAAATTTACTAAGCACACATATCCGCCAAAGAAAGGCGCTCAAAGCAGGCGCAATGGACAATATAACTTACACATTTTAACATCCAAAACCTATTAAAAATTTATACCATCATAAACAATTTTAAAAATTAATCATATTACAAAAAATTGTGTTTTGGAAAAAAACGAACAAAAATACAAAATTAAAAAAAAAAAAATTTGTGTATTATATAAATTGATCATTTGTGTACAAGGCTCATTCGTTTGTTGTCAAAGGGTTATTCTGACTTTGACGTCAACGAGGACATCAGGAAAAATAGTGTATCTTATACCAAGACTAATGTTACAGACCCCAAGATTTACAAATGAGTTGTTTCAATTTGAGTGAGTTAAACTTATAAATGAGTACATAAATAATATAAATAATCTAAATAACAGAATATAAGATGTACATGGTTTGTGCGCTAATGTGGCTTAGAACAAAAAAGAAGGGTATAGAATGTTTTGGAAATGTACTCGCGTAAGTGGAAGCCTGCTGGAAAGTTCACTTGTGAACTAGAGATGGCGCCCTGATGCATACACAGTCAGGGAATTGTTGTGTGGCATGCACATCTAATGTGGGAACAGTGGACGATGTTTCACAGTAAGTCCAGACTCATGATGTAATGTGCTATATTAGCAACGACTCATATAGATGAGACTAGATTCCTGCGTGTTTTGAGAGGATATATACAGCCGGGAGAGAGAAAATGAGGCAGAGTATCACAACTTCACTACTCCAAGTATTGTGACATCCAGTTGCTCCATGTTGATAGTGACAGTGACAGTAACAAGCAATAGGACAGTCTTTCGATAGCGGATATATTGTCATAGTAGTCTCGGCTCCAATAGGTGTCGTACGATTGTGTAGCCGTCTTCGGTTTCTGTATTTTAGTGGCGTTGAGTTACCAAGGATAAAAAGCACAGCACTTTTGACTTTATATTTAGTCGACCTCCGAGCTTCGGGAATCATTAGGAGCTTGTTTTCTTGTAGGGACAAGTCGTCCGTGGAAACGTCCAAACTATTGGAAAATTGAAGTGTTATGCTGGAATATTCGCCAGGAATGTTTGTAAGTTCTGCTCTTTTACAGTAATCTTGCTGCAGCCCGCGTCGCGTACACCACCAGGTAGTAAGTTAGCGTTCATAAAACAACTTTATTATAGAATATTAGGATAACCTGATCGGATGTTTTAATGTGATTGATTTAAATACAGAATTAAATAAACATTGGTTTAAATTGGTCTAGTTATTCAGGAGTTTGAATCCGTCGTTTAGAGGTGGTTTTGGCCTCTGGTTCAAGTGGACTGTTAACAACTATAACACCTTTTTACCCTTAGAGTTGTGAAATTGTTTTGTTAAACGCTGTAAAAACGCTGTAAAAACTGTAAATATGTTGTTAAAAAACGTTATCTTGCCTTATCAATGCCAATCTTGCAACCATTATCTACAATCCGCATATACATATTCCAAAAACAATCTGCTTTTATATCCTTATAACGATTGTTTCTTATACATGTTTCACCAGTAAAAATGAAAACCAGCTGTAACTAAATATCCCTTTTATGTGTCTTCAAACTCTTAAAATCATACCGAGACCCGGGCAGCTTATTTCACAACTACCTTACAGGTTATTCACCACTAACTCACTTATACGCAGTAGTCTATGAGAAAAATGCCAACTTGGAGCATGTTTCTTTCACATTTAAAATCTCACAGAGGGACAATAGAAACAATATCACCAAATAACCCAATTTTGAAAATTATAAAAAAAGAAAAATTAAAATTATGGACAAAATTACGTCCCTTTTGAACTTTGAGTTTTGCAATTGATCTTGGAACTTTAGGCAACTTGTGATAACTTCTTGTCAGGTGTGGCCACATACAAGTTAGAAGAGGTTAGAAAAGGAGATGTTTGTTGTTATGTTAATGTGGTTGTTGTTGTATGCATGCATGCATGCATGCAGCTGTGTTTGTACCGATGTTTTTTGACGTGGGGGGATAATTGCACATAACAAAAGGCCTACTCATGTTCTGCCTGTGATGGGGGGGGGGGGGGTGGAGGGGGTGGGGGGGGGGGGGGGGCAGGGTATTAATTCTGTCTTGGGTCCTGAGGGAATTGGCATTGGTTACAATTAATTAAATACTGGCCAATTAGTACCAGCACCACAGCCATAGTGGAGGGGCCGGCGGGCGATGGGTAGGTTTTTACTTTCTTCCCATGCCGTTGCTGATTTGGGCATTGGGGATTTGTCCAAACTGTAAATTTGGGGAACTGTTACATGCATTTATATAGCATCCTCTTTGCTCATTTTGATAACACCATCTCCTTTTTAAAAAACCTTAGTTCAATACTCTTGTAATTTTTATGGTAATTTTGTAATAATTATTGCCGTCAAAATCTTTCGGGGTTCTGGATTACCCCCAAACTCACATATGGGCAGTTTCCCACACATTGACAGTGTTCCCAAAGACTAGCACCCGGAAGTTGAGGGCGTTTTGAATTCGCGTTGCTGTTAGGTTGGCATGTCCTTACCCCCCCCCTTGATCTATTTCACTCAACGTAAAGGGGCGCACAGCTAAATCGTTCCGGCAAAATCTGCCGTAATCCTAAGTACTGCCTTTTTAAGCTTTTTTAAAAACAATGCGCCAATATTTTTTAGGCGATATCTTTTCAACTTATTTGGAATTAAAAGTAAATTAGTGTCATTGAAAGCTGTGAATTTCTGCATGATATATTCGGAAAAGCAGCGACAGGATTTTGGTTATTTTTTACAAACCAAAATCGTAGCGAACTACATGCCTTTCACTCAGGGGTGGTGGTAGCGCATAGTGTGCTTCTTTGAGATTTTGCCTCGAATTATTGCTCAGAAGCATATGCCCAGGACAATATTATACCTCCGAGACTAACCCTTTGAGTGCGCGTACTTCCTGGTTAAAAGGGGCGAGCTGTCAGCGCAATGGCTGTGTGGTGGGACGGGTGACCCACCCAGCATATCACTCTGGAGGCCAATCAGAGCAAGTGCGTTTTTTCCGCATTAATACGGCAGAACAGGAAGTACGCGCCCTTCAAGGGTTTCTTCGCCCCCACATCCCCGACTATAATGTTCCTGTAGCATAAAACTCTGGAAAAATGTCCCGTCTAATATGCTCCTGGAGCATATTTGAATGCAACAATGCTCCATGAACATATAGCAAATGTGGTCCTGGAACAGTGGAGACTGTTGTGTCAAATACCGCCTGCCTCCTGCTGCAATGTCATTCAAAATTTGGCTTAGGGAATATTACTCCAGATTATGTATGTTTCAGGACCCTATGGTCCTGTACCTTATTTCCAAGAGCAATAATTTTTGGGTCAAATTCTCAGAGTGTCAAACAGTGTGTTCATGAACTTCTAGCTGCTCAAGTTGCCGATCGAACTTGAAAGTTGAAGATAATTTGAAAGGTTGAAATAGTCATTAAATGGCTTGGCAAGTTAGGAATTAATATTAACCCCCCGTCCAATTGCAATTTAGACGAAAATCGCATGTACTTTGATGCTGAGGCACACTAGGGCAGGAGTAATTCTCCATCTATCCTCATGTCGCTGTGTTTATTATGGCGTCAAGGCTGCAGAATTCGTAGGGGAGGGGCCATATGGCACTCCTTCCGAATTAAAAGGGAATGATTGAATGTTGAGAGGAGTTGGCGTTCCTCTGATTTTGGCCCTATCTTGTTTTGCGCCCGCCGTGACGTCAACGGTTGACTCAGCATCCCTGAGCATTATTTCCGTTTATTGCGTTAACGAGCTTTTATTTGCCTCAGTGAGTTAGGTGGTCCATGACGTCACACTCCCAGGTGGCAAACAAGACTTCCCCCCGTGTTTTGGTCCTTAGCATGCTCAGTTGGCCTATAGTCGTAAGATTCCCTATACGTACAATACTCTATACTTTAAAAAATTCAAATTTATCACTATCACCCAAAGACCCCCCTCATCTTTTGAAAAAAGGAACATTTTACCGAGAGACCTCTACTGTCATGACTTTTTAGAAGATTTGCAAATTTGGATTTTTCAAAAGACCCCCATTTTGGTGAAATTTTGCGAATTAATTAGCACAAAGAATATCCCTATTTAGTGGGAAGTTTGGACTTTGGAAAAATTTAGTATTGTGCGCCCCACCCTAATGGAATCGGGGCAGCCTCAATGGATTAACTGTCATGTGAATGATTTGGTGCAGAATACGATTCATGCCGGTTGGAAGTACTTATAGTCCGGTGTACTCAAAGTCCGGCTACAACTATAAGGGATAGGGCACTACTCAAATTTTGTTGACTGTTCCACGCAACATTAGTTCCACGCTTTAATTCCGTTATCGTCTATGGAGCCCTGACTGAGGCTCCCGTCCGGACTATAGTTGCTTTCACACCGCATGTGGGCTACCTACTCCCCCAAAGACCCTATTTTTGCACCTTCTCTTAGCTGTCCACCGAAATCCACCATGGTTGAACGTCATCCTTACACCCCTACGTCCGTTCATACGCGAGTGTTTTGTCGTCCCGTGCAATTTTGGCCGAGTTCTATAGCTTCAAGCTTCCTAAACTCAAATTTTACCCAAAATTAATTTCCAAAGTCAAATACATATTACTTCCGAAAACCTTTCTTTTGCTAAAATTTTAATTCCAAACTTCCCAAGTCTGGCGCTTCAACACCGCACACCCCTAACCCAACCAAAGTTGATTGCCCCCCCCACCCAGGTGTGTGGCCCACACGTATTAGTGGCTGCTTTCGACCTGCTGAAGTATGAAATTATTTGAGATTTCAATAATTTTAGTATTTTTTTACTGCCAAATTAACTTGGCTTTTTAAGTTATGGCTAGCAATTGGGGATTTCAAATGTCCTATCACTCAAATAGCACAGTCTAGCAGCCTTCACACTTCATCATAAACTTTGAAGCTTGTATACACTAGTCCGCATCCATGGCACAGTTTCAAAGCGTCACCTGCCTACTGTAATTGTTTAAAGATTGAGCCTGCAGTCAGGTATGAGTCATGATACCAGAATGCATAAGGTCAGTTTCATATTTATTCAATACGTTAAACTAGGAGGTCATAGTAACTGTGGCCCCTGGCATGATAGTGCACTTATGCATACAATTAGCAATCAAGGTTACAGATAAACAAGCATTGTATTCAATATGTGAGTATGACCTCCTGCACATGTGTTTTGCATTCAGTTCACATTTTGATGGAGGAAGGGGTTTTTTAATTTAAAAACATGAACATAAATGACAAATTTCAAAATTGTTTTTCGTCTTTTATATCAACACTGTCACTTCTTTAAACTCAACACTTTCCGGCAGAGAGCAATCCCAATATATTCAGTTTTGGCTCCAACCAGGGAGAATGGGGGGGGGGGGGGGTGGGGTTTAGTGGACCTAAGTGCATCATGTTCACCAGGTATCACGTTTACACATGGGTAGACCTAGTGGCGTATTCATTTTTTTTTTTTTTTCGAAAAAAAACTCCATTGCCAGAATTTTCAAAACCACAATCCCCCCCTAACCCCAACATAATCACAACTGCTTTTTTTAACCAATAATTTCAATTTTTTACTTCAATCTGGTAGCAGAAAATGGACAAAATTCGTCCCATTTTTAAAATCCATTTTACATATGGTGACCAATATTTGTAGGTTCGAATCACTACTCGCCGCACGTCCAGACCGGTAACACAAGAGTTCTATAGTGGAGCAAATGAGCTTAACTAGCTGTTAATGGGCAAATCGATGTGAATTGATAGCCGAGTAAATTGCCGTCAATTCACTGTGCCAAATGTCACTTCAGTTTGAGAAAACATACCGTCTACCATGTCAATCATGAAATTCCAATCCTTTTTTAATACAACTAGTGGCATTTTCAGACATTTAAGCGACCCCTTTTTGCGAATGCCAATTTAATGCAGAAAGTCGTTTCACCCACAACCCCACCCAAGATAGTAGTCCACCCCACCCCAAAGATTTGTATCAAGCTTACTGCAGTCGGTTCGTGGTGTATCACCTATGGGCTCCAGATAAGACTTTCATGAATCTAGACATTGACCTTTTTGCATCAAATTTCAATCAAAAAATTACCATTGAACCTCCAGTATGATGACGGTTGGCCACTGCTTCGGACCCTCCAACTGTAGATAGCTACTGGCTATCCACGAAGATCTGTGTAAATTCAAAGGGAATAAAACATGGTTTTGGTACTGTGAAATATGTATTAATGTTAAATAAAATATGGATACAAATTTACAAGAAACAGTCTGAACTGTCTCTTTGCCATTTAACTATAGTCGATTCATCTTATATGTGGACCCCGTACAATTCTTGCGGAGGTGAAAAATTCAATGAGCGCAGGGACCTCTGTTAATCATGTTAGTGACACCGCAATGTTAAGTCCTGAAATACACGATAGTTCGTTTCCATACATAATGAAATTGTATTTATGGCAGGTGAGTGAGTAAATGACCGGAGTGTCCCCAATAATCCGTGTGGCACATGCATTCAATTCTTTCATTTTCCCTCTCCGACTTATTGGAATAGTTCCAAAACTCCAGGGGGACGAACCACAACCGAATGGAGTAATACATAGACTGCCAAGGATATCCTGATGAAGGGATCTCTCATTGACAAGCAATCTGAATATACACAAAGCTTAATCTTGGCCTTTGCAGCCAGTGCCGTAACCATTCAAAAATAAGGGGTCTTTGGGTAGAGACAGCTAATTGCTTATTACATAGGGGTTGTGCAGATGGGTGTGCATAGGGTTGTGCATACAGGGAGATATGGGGTGTCCCGTCAAGTCGGAATGGTGGTGGGTGGGAGGGTTGCCACCTGTCTATACTTTACTGTTAAATGCCAAAAATTGGTACTTATTACATTGTCTGAATTCGACAATACTTTTTTCTCCTTATTTACATGTTTATATTCTTTGGCAACCATCATTGACAATAAATCCATTTTGCTTGCATGAATAGCAAAAACCCCTTGATTTGGAGATTTTTTCAGATACGACACTATATACACACCTTCATTTATGACGTCACTATGACGTTATATTGTTAAAAATTGTATGTTTGTACTTCATTTGAAGAAAAGACAGATTTTGGCTACACACTCATACCAAAAAGATGACGTTGTCCTTAATTACGAAAAAATCGGGGTGGGGGTGGTGTGGTACCCCTTGGTCGTAATGTAATAGAGAACCCCTTGGTTGGAGGAGAGTTAATTAGATAAGAATACTTAAACAGGAAAAATATTCCTTAATTACTTGTTTTATTTATTAGTATTTTGTTATTTTTGGAAGGGTTGGGCGTATATGCATATTCTGGCAGAATAGATGACGAATCGAATTCAATGCAATGCACGTAAATGTTCCAACCCGTGAAAGTGATTAGACAAATATTATAAAGAGGCTCAGAGAAACTGACGATCATTGAATTAAATCAATAATACCACTTTTTTTAAGAAGCGCCCCCAATTTTTACAAATTTTACTTATTTTATTTTTACACGGTTTGCATTGGTAACTGACTAGCAAACTTCCTGTTAACTGAATTTCCTATGGTGCAACGAAGGAATTGGCCAAGTTAAATAATTAATTCGGAGATCTCCGATAATCAATGTCAACGGCTGCTTGACGGCCTTGCCAATAAATCTGGGAACTAGCGCCATGTCTTGTCTACGCTCAGTCCCATATAGTTGGTTATTGGTTTAGGCCAGTCAGTTACAGAGTCCTGTTCTTGAGTGGCACTATTTCATCATGGACGTGATGCCTAACATAAACAATTCTTTTTTTTGTTTTTTTTTTTTTTTTTTTTTTTTTTTTTTTTTTTTCAGCCCTGCCGTTAAGTACATTCTGGTATCCCAATTCTAATTACAAAATCGCTTATTTCTGATAAATACGCATTTTTCGGAAAAATTCTCATTCGGCAGGTACAGTTTTTCCAATTAGCGGACATAACTGTGCATAAATCTATCACTTTTTGAAAATTGGGGGCGCGCTTCAAAATGTGGTGTTATTGCTTTAAAATAAGATGATTTTCCGGTCCCGCGCTATCTAGGCTAGTTTACCACTGGATCACTTTGTGAAAATTGCCCCTATGTCTTTGACAACTAAAGGGGTGATAAAGTGATAACCTTCAGTTTCTGTTTTGGAGATGAAGGTTTTGACAGAGTAGATGAAATATCTGATAATAACATAAATCGCATATATAAGTACAGTTTTAAAGATTATGCGTCATTTGGGACATTCGTACAATTTGTCAAAATGTCAAACCAGTAAATTTGAGGGTATCCTTAATGCTCCTAGGATTACACACAAAACTATTACTTTCTAGAAAACACTAGATTCAGTTTGATATTTCTTTAAATAAATGCCAAATTATAGTATTTTGATGTAAAGAACATGGTTGAGCTATTCCGATGAGCTTCAATGTTTCTGGATGATCCATAGATAGGGTGTAATTGCAGAACCATATAATGTTGATATTTCTGGTGATGTACCATTTTATTTGATAAGTACAATGACTGGTGATTTTGTTTAAACCATTTCATTACTGTATTGCCTGCAGGCCGGAGAGAAAAGACCAGCGGTCATTACGAGAAAATTGGACATTCTGACCACTTCAAATATTGTTGCTATGGTTATTGATGCACAATTTTAATCTTGTCTTGGTACTGTCCAACGCCCCCAAAAAGGGCCAAAAACGAGATGATATTGTGTCGCTGTAAGGCTGGTAACTGGCGTAGGGGGAGGAGTTCACAATGATTACTGCTGGAGGGTATATTGTTACTGATATGTCGGCCGTTTTAAAGTGGGTTTTATCCACTGATCTCTAACACTTGATAGGCAATCTCCACGCGATTGAATAGCGAGCCGGTGAATATACCGAAGTTGCCCAGACGTCCCTTTTGCTCTACCCAAACTCACTCGGTGCACGGTTCTATGGGATGAGTATAGCATGTATGGCCTTTAAAGTAACTTTTCTGCCAATTCTGAAAAAATATCAGCATTTGGCAAATTTGTATGGGTATTTGCCCTTTTTGGCCTGAACTTTACTGTGGTAGAAGTAAACGAATGTAGTCTATGCAATTTGGCGACCGATTGGTGATGGGTACACGTCGTAGCCTATCTACTGTACATATTATAATACGTATGCACTGCAGTGGGTCCACTGTACTAGACTCTGTGCTCTAAAATGCTATAACTCCAGGATACCAGTATGGAGCACTAATACTTCTAGTTCACGATAAATTAGTATTTAATTCATTGTACTTTTCGCTGGAATACATGTAGAAATGGATCACAATTAGGCCTAAGGGATAGCTATGTGATTTTACATTTATTACTACACAGTCACTAGACTAGCTTATAATCCCCA
The DNA here is from genome assembly GCA_023653785.1 of Ophioderma brevispina. Taxonomy (NCBI): domain Eukaryota; kingdom Metazoa; phylum Echinodermata; class Ophiuroidea; order Amphilepidida; family Ophiodermatidae; genus Ophioderma; species Ophioderma brevispina. The sequence goes on along the minus strand of JAMKCH010000204.1, from coordinate 5,815 downwards.
GGTCAAGGACCAAAATTTCAGTCGCTCCAATTTTAATTTCCATTTATAAACATGATTTTTGCGTGCAGTATACTGAACCATAGACTGCGTGATTAAATTTTCTTCAAGCAAGATTTTTACCGATGGGGGGGGGGGTGGGGGGGGGGGGTTCAGGGGTTGTTGAGTACCCGTGCTCATTCCATGGGTTCTTAATTGCCCCTAAAAGGATCACAGACCAATTTTCAGTGAAAAGAAACCTCTACACGGAGTCTGACGGAAGCCATTTTTTGAAAATTATACTCAGTCTAGTGGTTCAGGTTATTTAAAATAAGGGGGACCAATTTGCAGTAAAATTATACCTTATGCGGACCTGTAGCTCAATACGTGACTAAAATACCTTTAAATAGCAATATACAAAAAATACACACCGGTTTTTTTTTTTTGCTGATATTTTTGAGGTTACAACATTTCCTAGTTTTTATCATTGACCCAGTCACATCAAAAAAAGACTGATTGATACCCCCTAGAACTTCATTATTGTGAATTGTATACTCCCTAGAGGTTGTCCCGCCTTTGCAGCTATGTCGCTCTTTTTTTTGGAACGAGCATTGGTCCCCGACCAAATTCAAGACCCCCAGGACTTTATTCCAAATATCTTAAGTAAATTTTTAAAATAAAGTGATGCCTGTAACAAGAGATACGTTAGTCATTTCCAGAAAGAAAGGAATTGTTACCTCTCGTCGACCTGAGCTTTTTAACAATTCTCTTGGGCGGGGGGGGGGGGGGGCTAACCACCCCTTGGATTTTTCCTTTTTACACATCCGATTCCTATAATATGGTACCACCAGATGGCTTGCGCTTTTTCTCTTTCAATTGGTATCCAACTAAGTAGCACCAACATTCCCAATATATCATAAGTTTAAGGAAAAGTGAAAATACAATGATATGTGGGGGTGGGGGTGGGGTTAGTAAAGCAGAAAAAATCTTGAAGGAGGATTAATAATATCTAATATATCTGTGAATGCGTATATCCAAAGCACTTAGGGCCTACTCCATGAATTATTGTCTGTGAGCTGAAACCCTAAATATGGCATATTAAAGACTTTTTAATCATATTTTGTTCGAACATATCCACCCATACTCGAAATCAAAACCATCTTGACAAACCTTGACATACGCGCAATTAATCGCCTAATTCTGTCCTTTCCATATTTTTTCCCTAGTCAGTTGGGGGTAAACGTGCACGATCCGTTCTTGGTAGAGCAAAAGGGCCGCCGGGCAACTTCCGGTTTCCTCACTTTCTACCGGCGATAGCCACCCTTTATAGAGATCAGTGGTTTTACTTCTACTGAGTTATGTTAGTTTTGTCTGGTATCACTAACCTTTTACACACTGCACACCTCCCTGGCACCTAGCTGGGTACACCTGATTGAATTCACCCAAATGTTCGATTAGTGTAGCTTTTGAATTCCTTATCAGGCGTGTACAGATGTACAAAAGAATTTGGTAGGTTTTGGGTTGGAGCCTGGAGGCCCCCCAGTAATGCCGGATCAATTCTGACCATCCTTTGGCTGGTCGGATTTGTTTATAAACTCCAGTCGACTATGTGCGGGGTGTAAATTTGTAGACTAGTATTCCTTTCAACGAGGACTAGGAGTGGGCTGCACTTGGTTGGCCAGGTGACCGTGACTGGCTTGGAAAGTTCACAAGCGCGGGTTATTTTTACTCTATACATGCGCTCTTTCAGTTTATCATGGACCTGTAGATAAGAGGACCTTGCCTACAACACACAAGTTTAAGATTCCTATTACGTTGCCGCCATTTGTTATAAATTCCCACCATTATCCCATTTACCTTAAGGTAAGCGAGCGATAATCAACCCTCTCAGCAGATGGCTGACTTGCCATTCCTCTTCAGAAAGTCGCGGGGGAGGGGCATACGGGGGGGTGGAGGTTCAGCCCGCCTTAAATTGCATGATCAAAATTGCCTGATGCCAATGAGGAATTGAAAGATCAAATAAATTATGTTCAGAAAACATGGAAAACATCCCAACATATCAATGGCTTTCATCATTTAAACTATTGCTTATTAACCCTTGTTTACTGAGCCATTTTGTAACACCACACCGGAAGGGGGTACACCCCCTTGAATTTTTCCTTATTGAACATCCATTCCCTATAAATGGTGGTAACTTACAGTATAGCTTAAGAGTATCCAGTGGTATGAAAATGTAGAAACCATTATGACGTCACTATGACGTCAGCGGATTAAAGGAAAGTATGAACTACTGCAATTGATATTTTGCAAATTTCCTGGTTTCCAAAACAATATTGTAACACTTAACATTTTCCATCATGTATACACAATTATTTCAAGCCCGTGTCGCTACAACGCCACAACGGTAAACAACTTCACTTACCCGGAAGTTAAAATATTACAGTTTGGTGGGTTTTCGAGGTAATATCACAAAAGGGGCAACGCTTGGCAACAAGTTCAGACTGAGATTGATAAACCTAACAGAGATTCGAAGCAGGTAATCAATGGATTGGCTTGCAGCGTGCAGCGTCTGGTACTGTATTGTTATGCTAATTCCCTCGACTGATCGAAAGCAGTAAATCGTTATTCATATCTTTCAATTTTAGCTCCAAGATTTGAGTTTGGCGGGCTCTTTTGAAATCAATGATCTCACACTTGGCTGCTACTGGTGAGTAAGAAAAAAACTTGACCCTGATTGTGTCCGCCATTTGAATTTAATATTATATCTAACATATGTGGTATCTGCGGAAAGCTTATTTCATTATCATTAATTGCTGCAAAGATCATTCCAATCGGTTAAGTAAATAGGCCGACTTACGTCTTTTCTAATCAGATCGCAGTTAATAAATAGCCTGATTTTCTTCTGGACACTGTGTCCTTCGCTGAACCCCGTTCATTTCAATGGTCAATCCGTGACGAGCAGAAAACCGACTACTGATTCAAACGACTGAGCTCGGTCTATACGTACCGATGTGAATGATCTTGTGCGGTAAATTAAGATATAACCCTCTTCAGATGATACCAATATGTTAAATAATGTTACTTAACAATTCAAATGGCGCACAATGTGGGTCATTTTTTTTTACTCACCCTGCATTTGTCAAAAAGCCTTGAACACATTTTTACTCAATGACTGTTTATAACCATAGAATAACTTTAAAATGACTACAATTTTTGTACACTCATTTGTCGACTATAGGTAGAATTTACTCAAACTTCAATGGATTATGAAACATTCTTAAATATGCAAATAATACTGAGTTAATAAAATGTCATTTTCGTCTTTCAATATCAAACAAGAATTGGAATTTTGGCCAGTTAATTTCTCAAACTCATATTTGTTAACAGAATGAGATCTAATTGGACTTTTGTTTTAAGATTTTACGTATGTCTTATGAAATAAAGTTATTGATTACATAGCCAAGCACATAAAGTGTTAATGTGACCCGGTCCTAAGAACAATTAAATTCATGTTCGGTCATAAATTGAGCACAATTGGGTAAAATTGCCTGACCCAGGATACCTCGCTCATAGAAAACTAGGGGCTCACAGAGCCGCCGTGTGGCCAAATCATTGCAAGCCGAAACAGACCCTGGTTCGATACGCTCGGCGGTAACATTGGATCACAACTTTGCTTCAGACCTCTTTTAGGTTTATTCATCTCAGAGTTCAGACGTTACATTTTGTTGAAGGTACGGTGAACTTCATAACACATTTCGCAAGAGTCGGAACTCGGAGTAAACGGAACATTTTCAGCTTATGTTTTCACATTTTAACAATTAAGGGTCCAAAATCACCCAAGTCAAGCTTATTTCTACAGGTCCGTAGCTCTCAAAGGAATGACGGTTTTGATGAGGTTTTTCTGTATTTTCTGAAAGAATTTTCTTCTCTTTGGTGCCAAACTTGCAAAAAACAAAAACTGGAAACGGGTGTTACTATGCGCTTTCCAAATCCCAGATCCTGAGTCACAACATCCGGTGAAATTACAACGTTTTGTGAACAGTTTTTCTTTAGTAAAACCGCTGGCCTGCCATCGATCGCGGCAAAGTTATAAGCTCACGACCGTCGCGGTGTATGGCACATCTTTACACACGAGTGCCTGGGCTTTTGTCGAGATGATTGTAATTGAAATTAGGGTAGGATTTGTGTATTCGCTTTTGTAGGTTATCTCTATTAGGTCCATGGTTTAATTAAGTTCTCTGTTTGAGGCTGCTTGTACGTCTGTAATCCCCACACTATTCACTGCTTTGTTTTAAAAATTTGCTATTTAACTTTATTAACGTCGCGTGGGTGGAATCCCATACAGAAGGACAATTAGGCAAGAATTGACCTGGCAAGTGTTTTATAAGGCCATATTTTTGATGTGAAGTGGACAAGATGATAGTTACGACGACCGTAGAAACTAGGGCTTTTGACGAAATCCTGTCAACACGTGTTCCAGTTAAACTCGGTATTGATAATCCCCGCCATGATATATTTATTGATACTTCCTTTAAGATAGTATTATTTAACGAAAAGTAAGATAGACTTGGCGTGAGATATTATGACTTCTGTGTCATTGAAAGGCTCTGCCACCTAATACTGCCAGTTGTTAATGTCTCCAAATCTTCTGTAAACTGCGACTTATCCTCAGGTCCCGCAACTTTGGAATACAACTACAGTCGTATGCAAACTTTGGGTCATAGGCCTTCTGGAAGTTCATAAGTGTCATAATCACTTGATTTTTCGTTGATCCAACCCAGCGCTATGTCATGTATGGTAGATATTAATTTTGGTTTCGCACGAGTACTTTTCCAAAACGATGTTTTTGGGGATATAGATTTTTTGTGGTGTCAGATGATACGTTATCTTTGAGTGATGTATATGTCCCATGATTTTGCTGCATGAGGTAGATTTACAGATCTTTAATTGACAGCCTGTAGTCTCTTTTTTTTTTTAAATATGAGTTGTGCTTCAAACAGCCCTCTTTAGGTGGATTCCTGTACTAGTGAAAGTTGAAAATTGATATACTGGTCCAATTTTCGTATGCTTTGTTTTTTTTACTCTCGTGGTGAATCTCGTGGGCCATGTGGCTTTGTGAGGATTAAGATCGTTGAGCAGTTTGCGACACCCTCCTCTCTAAAATGTCCGCATTAACGGTAATGTCAGACCAGAACATCAATACAATGTTTGAGATAGTATTGTACGCGGTGAGATAGTATTAATGCTCATAGTATTAATACTTGAGATGTATTACCGCAAGGTATAAGATGCCAAAACAACAATCACAACCATTTCAGCATGTACTTGGAAATGTGACAGTATTTGTATAGAGAAATTTAAATTTGTCATTCCATATGTGACACTCAGAATGTTGAAGCTTTTCCAAGTGACAGTGTTGCCAAACTTGGAAGCGGATTGAGGAGGGGGTATTCGATCATCCCATCTAACCAATTGCCCATGCTGGGGAAACGTTGGACAGTCATCGATACTAGCTTCTCTTGGGTCAACACGGAGACAAACCTTGAGAGCTATCAGGTTAAAATCTTCTAACTTCCAGTTGGGTTGCATTTTTTTTCTTTGTGGTGTGTGTTGTGGTGTTTTTTGTGTTGTGTGTCCCATGTAACTTCCCATTCATTCCCATTGGCTTTCACTTTCTTCCTGTATTAGCGTGTCTTAGCAATGTTACAGACAAAATTATCCTGACTGAATGCCTGCTGCTGCATGCTGCAGCTGGCTGCGACCTACCCATTTATAGATCAAAGGCCAAAGTAGTCCAAATGAAGATGGCTCAAATGGCAACATAGCTATATCGTTGTGT